>CAIGQZ010032675.1:8484716-8495749 GCA_903798205.1 Danio tinwini
TATATATATATATATATATTATTTTGAAATTTGGTGCTATAAATATTTAGCCCTAAAACTAACTTGATTGATTGTAAGAGTGTGTGTATAGCAACTCTAGTAGTAAAGGACACAACTTTTATGGGCCGCTTACAGAATGTTGGAAATTTTTTATGCGTTTTGGCTGTTTGTTTACACGGCAAAGTCACTTTTGAGACTAAAAATGCATAAATCTTAAAACATGTTAGTGTTTCTGTAACAAGGTGACAATGCTAAACACTGGCCTGGCATATGTAAGACTTTACATGCTTTTGTCTGTTTTAGTGTATATGTGTAAATGTGGATCATTTTAAAAATGTTGTGTAAAAGCAATTTTTAGTAAATTTTTTGGCTTCATCAATGTTGTGTAAACATGCAGCAGCATTATTATACTTACAAAGTAAAAATGCTGGCTTCCACACAATCAATTTGTGTCGGGACAAGATGAATATTTTTTTAAACCTTATTAATTTTTACAAATTTACGTGAATTCAACATTTAGCAATTAGCATTGAACAATTGGCTATGGCTGGGTCAGTTGACATTTCTGTGTGGAGTTTGCATGTTCTCCCCATGTTCGCGTGGGTTTCCTCTGGGTGCTCCGGTTTCCCGCACTGTACAAAGTCATGTGGTACAGGTGAATTGGGTATGCTAAAATTGACCGTAGTGTATGAGTGTGTGTGAATGTTTCCCAGTGATGGGTTGCAGCTGGAAGGGCATCCGCTGCACAAAACATATGCTGGATAAGTTGGCGGTTCATTCAGCTGTGGCGACCCCAGATTAATAAAAGGACTACGCCGAAAAGAAAATGAATGAATGAATGACATTGAACAATTGACAGCTGTTGCTGCAAAACTTGGTCATAAATTCTGTCACAACAATACACAAGCACACATACAAACATATATATGTACACTAACCAGCCACTTTATTAGGTACACCTGTCCAACTGCCCGTTAATGCAAATGTATAATTTGCCAATCCCATTGCAACAACTCATTGCATTTAGGCATGTAGACATGGTCAAGACAATCTGCTGCAGTTCCAACTGAGCATCAGGAGGGGGAAGAAAGGTGATTTAAGTGACTTTAATTGTGGCATGGTTGTTCGTGCCAGACAATGCTGATTTACTGAGAATTTCATACACTCTTTAGGGTTTACAGAGAATGGTCTGAAAAAGAGAAAATATCCAGTGAGCGGCAGATCTGTGGGCACAAATGCCATGTTGTTGCCAGAGGTCAGAGGATAATGGCCAGACTGGTTTAAGCTGATAGAAAGGCAACAGTAACTCAAATAACCACTCGTTACAACCGAGGCATGTAGAAGAGCATCTCTGAACACACAACACTTTGAATCAGAAGAACACACCAGGTGCCACTCCTGTCAGCTAAGAACAGGAAACTAAGGCTACAATTTGCACAGGCTCACCAAAATTGGACAATAAAAGATTGGAAAAAAGGTTGCCTGGTCTGATGAGTCTTGATTTTAATGCAACATTCGGATGGAAGGGTCAGAATTTGGCGTCAACAACATGAAAGCATGGATCCATCCTGCCTTGTATCAATGGTTCTGGCTGGTGCTGGTAGTGTAATGGTGTGGGGGATATTTTATTGACACATTTTGGGCCCATTAGTATCAATTGAGCATCATTTCAACGCCACAGCCTACCTGAGTATTGTTGCTGACCATATCCATCCCTTTATGAAAACAGTGTACCCATCTTCTGATGGCTTCTTCCAGCAGGATAACACACCATATCATAAAGTGTGAATCATATCAGACTGGTTTTCAGAACATGATAATGAGTTCACTGTACTCAAATGGCCTCCACAGTCACCATTACTTAATCCAGTAGAGCACCTTTGGGATGTGGTGAAACAGGAGATTCACATCATGAATGTGCAGCTGACAAATCTGCAAGAACTGCATCATGCTATCATGTCAGTATTGACCAAAATCTCTGAGTAATATTTCCAGTGCCTTGTTGAATCTGTCACGAAGGATTAAGGCAGTTCTGAAGGCAAAAGAAGGTCTAGGAAGGTGTACCTAATAAAGTGTCCGGTGAGTGTAGCCAGAGGATCAGATTTAGATATCATTGTTTTGATTTAGATGTCATCATGGTGACATGAAGTATTTTTGCATGCAAATTAAATTCCCAAATTTAGATGCCAACACAATTTACAAATCTCTAACATTTTCCTGCACATTCTTTGAATCTGCTTTTTTGTCTGTGCAATATCAGGAAGCACATGGCTTATCCACATGTGCCAAAGCAAAGTAATCACAAGTACATTTAAAACGAATAGTTTAATAATTATTAACAACTCCTGCTGCTCCAGACTTGTCTTTCTGCTTCATCCTGTAACAACACTCAGCTGGATTAATTGAGAGTTGTGTCATGCAACTCGGTTATGAAAGAATCTGATAACTCGTGTCATGATGTTCAAAGGGAATCAATTAATGATGAAAATTCAGTGGATGTGAAATATGAGAATACATCTGCATGCAAATATACACCAAAGACGTGTTCGTCGAGAGAATGCCACGCCCACACACAGGAAATGTCTCATTAAACATTTATATATGCATATCATTCAACTATGTAAAACGATCTTCCCTAGATGACAGGCTTTTTTTTTTTTTGCAGAGGAAGTTCCTCGAATAGCGTTGACACCACGAGCGAGGGCTATTCCACACATGCACAATTTATTTAGCTCGGTAGCATGAAAATAAAGCGTTCTGAAAGTCGACACAAATAGCATTATTTCTGGGCCAGTGCATATGTCAGCATGATGTGCGGGTGGAGATGTTACGACTATTACCAGCAATCCTGAAACGAATGCGTGCCGACTCATCAGTAATATTGCATCAATTTTTTTTTGTGTGATGGCGTTATTTGACTTCTGCAAAAAGTCTGAGGTGAAAAGATCTCCTTCTTTCCCAAACGACATTGAGACTGGACAATGGAAATAAGGTCTTTCAAACCTTAAACCTGCTGACCTAAACCAGATTGCGCTGCCTTTCAGAATGTGTTAGGGCTCGTGAAGAGAGATTTAGCTGTTATCGCGGCCTGAGGACGAGGGAAAGATACTTCCTAAGTACAATTTAACACAATCCAGCAGCGATTGATGAAGTGCCATCTGCCCTCCCGTTATGCTGTTAATTAGGACATTAGGCGAGCAGTAATGAGGCTACACTGGTCCAGTTGTGTCTGTGAAAGATGCCACTCTGCATATCATTTACAAGAATCCCAGTCATTTGCTAAAAATCATTATGTAAGAACTACAGAAAAGATATCCATGTTATTTATATAGTCATTTAAAATCATTTGCTGTTGTTTTGGAATCGCACTCAACCACAAATTTTGTAAATCTGACATAGTATTTCTAATCTGTTTGTTGATGATGTTCATATTTATTTGCTAGATATACTACTAATACAAGTATTATTAGATATACACTAAAAATATGCGTTAATTAGCAGTTTTATGCATTTTGTGATTCGTCTTAGCTGATGATTGATTTTAAAGTTTGTTTGGCATACTGTCCCGGGAGAGAGCACTGAGCTCATAAGATCCTCGTGCCCGGGGCTTCCTCCCGTTTGCAAGGTGAGAGGGGAGTTTGAGCTCAGGTAGATCTCGAGACTCCCCTGCTGTAGTAGCAAATGAACAGATAGTGATTGCTCTTAAGAGATAACTACTTACTAGGAGCATGTCTATGGTGCTGATTTGGATTAGTCAATTAAGTTGCATGTTTTTGGACGGTGGGAGGAAACCGGGGAACCCGGGGGAAACCCACTTGAGCACAGGGAGAATGTGTAAACTCCACACAGAAAAGTCGGCTGGCTTGGTAAGGACTAGAACCAGTAACGTTCTTGCTGTGAGGCAACAGTGCTAACCACTGGGCCACCGTGCCACCCATCTAGGAAGGGAGGAGGAGTATAGGGGGAAGGGGGGGTTCTTCAAAACGAAGATGGCTGTTAAATGGAACTTAGGGTATTTATAGTGGCTTCGGGATCGTCTGATTGGTGAATCATAAATTGATAAATGCGACAATCCAGGCTCATTCTGAAAACATAGTCCCGTGGACATTCCGGAGAACGTGAATTATGTAGTCGGAGGTACGTATGGCTTCATTTCTTCAGTTCTTTTAAACGAACGCTACAGGGCGGTATGATGCCGTTCCTTTTCGTGCTCACCAGCTGACCTCTCACCTAAGTGTGGAGGGTTTTCCCGCCGCAACCAGTTTGTCCTGTTAGCTAGTCATATTACGTCAGCGGACTTGAGACACAGAGAGGACTTGACCATGACGAGGACGACGGGATTCGAGTCGGGGAAGAGAGGTTCCAGAAATCAGGTAAGACAAAAACAGAATTCAAAAAATTTAATGAACAAGTAAATAACAAGGTGAGAATGCGGTAAAATCTGAAAACATGGTAAAAATCTAAAGAGGACTTTTCTTTTTTCTGGACAGCTTTTGTAAATCGTTGGTTAGGTTCAGGGAAGTAAGTGAATGGGCAGGTCAATTGATAAAATTGATTGGGTTAAGGGAAGGAGGAGGGTGGGTCAGTCAGTCGATTGGCGGGCCGGCCATTCAGTCAGACAATCAGTCGACAGCGGTCTCTGGTTGTTTTATGTGAGAACAGTGGGCGCAAACGGCACTTGCGAGAGAAATTTGAGATGTGAAAACGCGCACACAGCAGCCTCTCGCAGATTCATGAAAACAAAAATTGCAAAAATACGTACCTCCTGGGATGTATTTTGCAGTCTCTAGAAACGTCCATGGGACTACGTTTTCAGAATGAGCCTGTGTTGAAATGCAGGGCCGGCTGCAAGCAACCATAAGCATGTGATCCTCTCGAAATTAGTTTATAAATAAACTTCACTTTTGAACTGCATTACGGAACCTTGATCTTTCTTTCAACAACTTTTAATCTTGAAAAGTGACTTTTATTAAAATTTTAAATATGTTAAAGTAATATATTAGGCCCTATCATACACCCAGCGCAATAAGAAGCAAGACGTGTTAGGTGTGATTTATTGCTATTTTCAGCAATAATTGTTTACCAGCGCAACTGTAATTTTCACATTTTGCGCCACATTTGTGCCAATCCACAGCCAATCCATTTGTGCCACTTTGTGGACTCATGGGTGTGCTGGTCTGAAAAGGACGTGTGTTAAAGCGTATTACTGACACATTGCTATTTTAAAGGAACTGAAATAGACTGCGCCATTGATCAACTAAAAGCTATTCTAAAGTCCAGTACAGAGCACGTTAGTTATGCACCTATGCAGGTCCAAACGCTTACACATTGCTTAATACACAGCAATACACAAATATTATTATTTTTTATTATTATAATTTAATTCTAATTATTCAAATAAATTAAAATGTTCCAAAAATATTATTTTCTACATAAATATAAAAAACACTAACTTCATGCCTTCTTCACCTTTTTCATGACAATTTGCTTTTGTATAATGTTATTATTATTATTATTATTATTAGCAGCATCATTTATTATATGCATATTTATATTTGTATTAAAGAACCCTTATTATACATTAAAAAGGGTCATATGTCAGTTTTATGGGTCTCCAACAACAGGCTGATATGCATGCAAGATCAATAAACACTTTTATGGTCTTATAATATGCATTTATTTTTACCTAATTATCCCAGTGACTCCCATATGAATCCTTCAGCAATTCATTTGTTCCCAAACCCCTCCTTAGCGCGAAGCTAATCTGCGTAAAATGCCCAGCGCAGTTTATCAAGCCCCTGGGTCGCCAACATTGGTATTGTATCCGATCGCAGCAGATGCCCGAAACATGCTTCAAAGAAAACTTACTAACACCACAGTAAACAGTACCCGGTTCTCAACAGTGTTATTCAGACACCTCACCCCTGAAAGCAGTGCAGTTAAACACCACAAACGGATTTAAATGAAGCACGTGTCTCATTTTCAACGTGGCATTAGATGCAATATGGGAATAGAGTTAACCTGATACAGTGCAAGCAGTTACAAGTAACAACACAATTAAATACATACTTTACAAGCTAGAGAAAACAAAGAGGCAGCTATTTACTTACACTTATGAAATGTGTCATGGGCCAGGTCTGATTTCATTAAGTATCTTTCAATTTGGATCTTTTCTCCCTTCTCAGCTGTAGATCATTTCTTTTTGCAACAATTGCTGTGGCACCTCTTGCATGAAATGTTATGTTCTCAGGGCTTACCTGTACTCTGCTTTGCCCAACCAGTGCTGTGCACCAGCTCGAAGTCCAGCATGCCTTTGTTTGACTTGTACCTAATAATTTGTCCTTATTTTGCAGGTGTTACACCAAATTCTGTGACCATCGTATTCTGTGACCCTGGTAGGCACTGCTCTCACTGTTTGGCTTGAACTCGCTCCCACAGCATGCATACTCTCACATGAATGCGCTGGAATGAACTGTTCAATACTAGTATATATAAAATCCCTAGTATTTCACACAGAAAAAAATTATGTTCTTTAAATGCAAACAGCTTAGTGCCCAATGTGCGCTGTCAATCACGTGACAGTATGTATGCTGTTTGCCTGTCTTGGGAGCAAGTTCAAGCCAAACAGTGAGGAAGAAACTAATCCACGAGCTGTGTACTGAAAGTTCATTGTAAGCATGTAGATGCTGAAGCACTTCTTTCCCTCACACTTTCAATAATATTCAGGTAAGCACAGGGTCTTCATGACTCATGACTTCAGGATCGGTTTGTCTTTGCTGCTGTGTTAGTGGGCGGGGCCGCAGGTTTAAATTTTGGGGGTCTGTGATCAACCATTATGTTTCGTATCAATGTCACGCCGAAATGCCTAATGACTCGTTATCAAGACGATTAATTTAAACCACTATGAGTCGACTCTTTTTTTTAGATGAATCAATACTTTTAAAAACTGTCCACTTTCAGATTTAAGCTTTAGCTGGATATTTCACTTCACTTAGAGCTGTGTTACACACTACATGGAAGGTCAATTTCAAAAACCCATAATAGCGGCTCTTTAATAAAAACAAGTTTTGATTTGTCCACCTGCCGGATTTAGGAGATGTGCATCACCATATTGGGCATAAGAATAGGACGTGTGTTATAACTCAGTTTTTTGACCACACTTTGTTATTATTGTTCATTTATTCATTTGCTGGAAATTAGAACTGAATTTAGAAATAGTTTTGAAACAAATCTTTATGCTTAACAAACACAATTAAATTTGTAGGCTGGTGGACGTCGTTAGTGGAGTAAGTTTCCACTGTTTTCTTAGTCTACAAAAGTAAAGAGTAAAAGTAAAGAGGAAGTATAGAGGCTGAATGGAGGAGGCTCGTTCTTTCTCTTTGTGCAGATGGTCTGTTTAACTGTTTTCGTGCTCGAGAAGTTTTTCCACTTACAAAGTACGCCATGAAAATAGCAAATGTGCCATGGCGAGATGCAACTGACTCTTAAAGGGAATAAGAGATGAAACTCTGATTGGCTTAATGCACGTTATGCTCAAAACACACCCATAACTTTAAATGAATCAGTGAATTAAGTGAATAAGTACAACCCTGTTAGACCATGCGCCGGGTGGTAGAAACTATTTTTCCATCCTTAAAATAGCAAAAGTGGATTCGGACACATCCTTAATGCTTTTACACCATGTGCTTTAGACTTTGCGACTACATCGTTAAAATAGAGCCCATTGTCTGGGTTGGTGTCAGGGCTTTGAACCGGTTCAAGGAACGGAAACGAAAAACGGAAAAGAATGACATTTTGCAGGAACAGAAACGGAAAACGAAAAAAAGATAAACTTTAATCGTTCTGAACAGAAACGTTTAAAGTCAACCGGTTAATAACGTTATTTTATCGTTCTCTTTATTATATGAATTTAAGAGACAAAAAGCATTCATTTAAAGCATGTCTACAAACGCGACAGTGACGCATACAACGTGAAATGCCCGCGAAGCAGACGTCATAAGCGAGAGTCGTTTCTGATGCGATGAGCTTGTCTTAAAGGTTACCAAGTACCTGCTCTTTCATGTACAAAGGTATGTTTTGGTTTAAGTTATTGTTAACTTGTATTAGTACAAAATGAATTATTAATTGTTGATTGTTTTTAGATGGGTCTCCATAAAGAAAATCACACTGCAGGTCTACAGTTCGGATGTGTTATGAATCACATTTTTTAGCTCAAATGACAGGGCGGGAATTATTATAGCGCACGTTAGTTATAGCGTAAAACGCCCATAATGATGCTTTAAACGGGGTGGAGTAACAACTTCTTTAGAGAAGAAACTCATCATTTCTTTGTGCAAATTATATTGTTTTACACAAACACGCATTTAAAATAAAATCCAATATTAGTTTTTGTAAAAACATGCACTCGCTTTCCATATTAATTGAAATATATGTAAATGGCACACAGAGCCTGTGTTTGCTTTACTAATATTATTGAGAAGTTGAACATTACATATTCTATTCTAAAACATTAAATAACTTACAAAAGCTAACACTATTCTAATATCATGTATAAATCAGATAAATAAATAAATAATGAGGCGATTTATTATAAATATATTTACTTTAATAATAGTATTACTAATATTAAGGATGACTATGATAATAATAATAATAATAATAATAATAATAATAATAATAATAATAATAATAATAATAATAATAATAATAATAATAATTATTATTATTATTATTATTATTATTATTATTATTATTATTATTATTATTATTATTAAGTAGGATATTGCTTATTTATTTTTTTATTTTTTAAAGTCTACTTTTACAATTTGACATATGCAAACCACAGCAGAATGTTCTAACCAACAGGCCCATGTCATATACAGTACAGATACTTAATAAATAACCCACTATAAATTAAAATAATTAACGTCTGGGATTTGGGAACATTATTTTGACGTAACTTGCGACCTAAGTTGGCTAACAATGGTTTTGGGAAACGCACCCCAGAGCGAGTTTTTGTCCTTCCAAAATACAGCGTTGCATGCAATTCACATTTAGTCAGGCGAAGTAAAGGTCTCATTGGATGTCAATCAAATTAATCAAGCTCTAGCCATGAATAAAATAATAGGAAATTTTATTATTTTAAGATTTTAGATGATGGGATAGTAATTCTATTATATATGGTTAATTATAAGCTATTCAAGTCAATTTAATAATAACTTTAATAAAAAAAAAATGTGGTGGGCCAGTGAAAAAGCAGCTGTAGGCCTAGTGTATACTGTTTAATAATACATTTAAATGATGTCATAAATAAATAAATAAAAAAGCGGCATTAATTCCCGCCCTGTCATTTGAGCTAAAAAATGTGATTCATAACACATCCGAACTGTAGCCCTGCAGTGTGTAGCCTAAACTGTATACAGGGGGTGTTGGTCAATAGCCTACAGCACATAATTGAACAAATATATCAGAGGGAGATTATGTTAGCCTAATTTGAGAGATTTAAAAAATGAAAGACACTTTAAAAAAAGGAACAACCCGCAAATCGGCACCAAATAAAACTGTGTCGCGTGTTTCAGCACTTGCAGTTGAATACCAAGTAGTGGGGCTGCGTGTGTAACGCCTTTAAGCAGCCTGTCAATCAACTGCTGCTGGTGAGGGAGAGCGCGCATAAGTGCGCAAAGCCAGTATACCTAGATATAACCAAAAGCAAGTTCATATTATAAATGTTTCTTTAATGATACTTATCGAAAATTCATTTAACTTTACCCCTCGAATAGAATTTTTTGTTGCACCATTAAGAAATCAGGGCACTCTAGAGCCCTGCAATACTTTGTGATAAAATAACGTTCTAACCGTTTTTTTTTTCCTAGAAAACAGTTTTCAGAATTTTTGTTTAATAAGGAACGCAAGAATAAAAACGAAAAAAATATCAATTCTGCTCGGAGTGAACCGATTAAATTTTTTTTTCGTTTTTAAGCCCTGGTTGGTGTTGTATATTACAGTACAAAAACCTTGTGATAAACTGTCAGCACTTTTTCTGTTATTTTGTTACTTATTTTATAACTTATTATGACTTGTTTTTCTCTATATTATTTCTTATACACTATATTATTTCAAGCTACTAAAATGTCAATAAAATCACTCTGATAACTGTAGAGTTGAATTTTCAACATCAAAAGTTGAATGAGCCAAGATCAACATCCTATAATGCATTTCACAACCGTAAATAAACAGAACATATTTTTGTGCAGTGTAGCATTACAGCATCTCATTCATCTTTGTTATTGTGTCTTGAGGACAATTTTCAGGCCAAATCAGGTTGATGGTGACAAAAAATATGTTTTGAAGGCCACCTATGCTGAAAATCAACTTTTAAAAGTGGTTTGGACAGAACTGTATGTATTTAGTGTCCACTGTCATATTGGAGTGATATAAAACCAACAAGTCTCTCTTTTAAAATTTTAAATAGGATCCAAATCCCAGTGTTTTTTAGGGCCCACCGCAACGTGACGTAGGAGTGTGGTTTTTCCCCACCCACCGAATTGATTGACATGTGCCATGTTTCTATAATAACATGTATACATATGTCTACAGAACATTTGTTTGGAAATTTGTTTCAACTCTCTGTGATCAGCTGCAACTCAATAATTAGTTTTTTAGAAGCAGCTGATTTGGATTTAAAGCCACAGGCTACAAAAACAGCTACACTGTGATCAGAAACCAAAAAGGGCAGATTCTACATTATATAATAAATAATCTGATGGGTGTTTTGAGCTGAAACTTTACAGACACATTCTGGAGACACCAAAGTCTTATCTTACATCTTGTAAAAAGAGTAAAATAGGTGCCCTTTAAGTCAATGGACAACAAATGTGATCCCAAATAAGAAATAAGTGAGTGATTTTTGATATTGATATTTTTTTTTTGTTAGACTAATGCAAAAGTTAACAATCTTTTGCCCGATGCTGATCTTGAGATACTCTGTAATAATAATAATAATAATAATAATAATAATAATAATAATAATAATA
>CAIGQZ010032675.1:8500749-8514197 GCA_903798205.1 Danio tinwini
AATTGTCCACAAATTTCTGGGAATTACCACCACAAAATCTGTCATTTTTATTGCAAAAAATCAGTTTGAGGTCTGTTTGAATATTCCGTCTGAAATAATTAACCTAAACTTTGTATGTCTACAATTGTTTTTGTTGAAACCTGATTAATGCTAGTTAAATAAACATAAAAAACATTTGTTTTCATGACTTTTAGTCATAATTTTTTTACAGTGAGATAATGAGGTACTGAGGCAAAATCACAATGTCCTGTACTTCATATTTCATTCATAAATACATCAGAGGACAACTCATCAAGCCACTTAAAGGAGACACAAATACATTTCCTGCTTTAAGATTTATTATGTACATCTACTCACAATTCCAACAACATAATAGCGGATGCCTTAAACACAATTGATGACACTTTGAAGTGACATTTCATTGAGCACTATACACTGTATCATTTGACACACGTTTCACTTCAGCTCCTCTGTCCTTGAATTTCATCCTAGTATCCTTTCTTTTCATTCTAAAAGGCCTTTTTTAAAACATAAAGAAAGGATGTTAGGAGAGGACATATAAAAAAAAAAAAAAAAAAAAAAAAAAAACGAGGAGCACTGAATAAAGGACAAGGCTGGCAATCAGGCCTGGATGAGTTTAACCAGCTGTGTCTAATTATTCTCCTAATTGGCTTGATTTAATTAAAGGAAATTACTTCTTCAAACCCTGTCCATGTGTATCGTCAGAGTAAGTAGTGTGTTTGATGAAGAGCTATTTACACCTGCTGTTAGGATGCATTCTAAAATAAAATAGTCCGGCATCTAGCTAACTCGATGCCTCGCTGTTCTGTCAGGCAATGACAGCCTCATAAAAGTACATCGCTAAATAAGCACAATACTTCAATGTGCATAACAATTAAATGAAAGCGAGAGGGAGGAAACAGATATATTTTATTCAAAGCATTTTAACTTAAAGTAGACAGAATGGGATGTGATCATTAGATTTGGATGTGCCTTATCGTCTTATTACCTCCTCATGCTGCCAGTAGGATTTGATTTCAGCATAAATATCAGGTTTTATTTTCTTTCCCATGCACAACACTTCCCAGGTGTCTATTGTTAGGTAAATTGATGGTCCTCTGCTGCTGTTTATAAACACCATGACCAGGCACAGTGCCAGAGTTTTTAAGAGTTGTTAAGGGGGCTAGATATGTGAGGGTGTTAGAGTCGCCATTAAATGGATAGTAAAATGAATTCTTTTCACAAGATGGTTATGGCATGTTTAACATATGGCATGTTCATCCTTAAATTTTTTATATATTTTTTTATTTTTTATATAGTGTATGTGTGTCTATTTTTTTATAGACACACATACACTACGGCTGATTTAGTTTACTCAGTTCACCTACACCGCATGTCTTTGAACTGTGGGGGAAACCGAAGCCCCCGGAGGAAAACCCACGCCAACACGAGGAGAACATGCAAACTCCACACAGAAATGCCAACTGACCCAGCCGGTAGGGGTGTCAAAATTAATTGTTTCCTAGGTGCACCGCGATGCAGATGCATACAGTTCGATATCGGTTCAGTATCAGATTAGAACTGGTTTTTATGTACTGACGTCATTTATTTCCTACACATGATGTCTATGGCGAAGGACGTAAGGGTGAGTAAGTAAAACGTTCCTACTTCTTAGTAAAAAGCAAATAATTGTGCACAATTGCTTGTGAGTTTGATGGACAGTCTTTCACTGACACTGAAGAAGGTATACAACACGAGCCACTATTACACTACTACGGAGAAATGCTGTCATCTCTGCCTCTCTCTCCCTCACTTTGGACATTTGACCCGCTGGCATATTTATGATAACTTTTCCTCTCCTACTTTTCCTCTCCTCTCAGCTGATCCAGACATGAGCATGCTTGTGGTGTTAGTTTTCTCCACTGCATCTATTATGGATTACCCGTGATAGCCATGCATTATGCACATTTAGACTGTAACCGCGGCTGTTTATCCCGCATCAATCATCGGCGAACAGCACTTTAATTTTTAAAGCAAATTGTAGCCCTTTCTGTTGAGCGGGTGAAGACAATGACCAATTGTAGGAGTTTAAGAACTCGCTTGATGGTGCTCAAAAAGCAAGCGGGATAATATTTTCATTCGTTTATTTGCTATAAATGCTCATGTTGACTTATTGAGCTTAGTTTAAAACATTCAAAAAGAGTGTTTTCTTTGAGCAGGTCAAATTAAAGATACAATTAAAGATCTGACTGCTTGTTTTATTCATTCATTTTCTTTTCAGCTTATTAATCTGGGGTCGCCACAGCAAAATGAACCGCCAACTTATCCAGCATATGTTTTCCACAGCGGATGCCCTTTCAGCTGCAACCCATCACTGGGAAACACCCATACACTTCCATTCACACACATACACCAAGGACAATTTAGCTTTTTCAATTCACCTGTACTGCATGTCTTTGGACTTGTGGGGGAAACTGGAACACCCGGATGAAACTCACGCAAACACAGAGAACATGCAAACTCCACACAGAAATGCCAACTGAGCCAGCAGAAGCTCGAACCAGCGACCTTCTTGCAGTTAGGTGAGAGTGCTACCCACTGCGCCACCTAGCTGCCCTGACTGCTTGTATTAAAGGACAAAATTGTATTACAAATAATATATAAATATTAATATATTTATATATTTTAATACAGTTTTTTTTGTGTTGTGAAGAAAAAAATCTATAGAAAGCAATGTCAATGCACCGTGATGCACCGAGATATCGAATTGAACTGAATCAATGGCATGATAATCGTAACCAAACCGTGAGACCAGTTTAGGTTCACACCCCTTCCAGTTGGGACTCAAACCAGTGACCGCAGCGTGAGGCAACAGTACTAACCACTGAGCCACCATGTCGTTCACATAATGGAAGTAAAAAAAAAAAACAGGCCTAGGTACATAGATTTAGCCTTTAAATTGGCCAACACACCAATACAAATAAGTCTGTCTTAACAAATTAAATAAAAATTAATTATAAATGATGACGGGTATTTGGCAATAACCAAAGTAAGATAAAGGCTCTGCGGGCTTTGTTTCATCACTTCTCTTCACAATCTGGCATTAAGACGACGGTGAAGCTGAATATTAAAAGAATAGCCTAATGTCGAAAAAAAAACAGCCAAGAACATAACGAAAGGGTAGTAAATTTGCCAAGAGTGTATTCTTGAAAAATTCCAAATCATTTTCCCAAAATATGTGTCAAAATAAGATGAACATGAAAAGTGTGGCCAAAATAACACACAAAATAACCCCAGAGTATGTTATGAATGTCTACAGCTTTACAACCTTAAACCCAATCATCAAAGTAGCATGGCTTTTACCATGAGCATTACAAAGTCCACTACGCATTGGACCAGATAAATGGACCAGATTACTGTCCACTGGAATCACTGTCAGCACCCTCTGGTGCAGAATGTTTTCAGATGCTTGATGATGAAGAGAACAAGGAGCTATCTGTACAGATGGAACTGTACTATTTTCATTTGAACCACTGCCACCCACGAACCAAGAGAGTGGCTAGGATGAGGTGGCTGGCAGTCATGTTTACCCTCGAGAGCACCTAGACACATTAGAATTTTTACACTTTAAAATGTCCTAAATCTTGTTATTGACTGTTACTGTCATAAATATAGCCAGCATTTATCTACTTTACAGCCATCACCAAATTTAACAACAAAACATAATATTGTTGAATGACCAATTAAATTGTCCTAAAGGCCCTGATAGCCCCAACCTTAAAGGTGCTGTATGTAAGTTTTTGACTCTTCTAAAGCATAAAAATACCATAAAATGTTTGCAGATATTTAAGAAACATCCCAAGTGAACATACTTGTTTAACTGAAAAACAATGCTGAAGTCAGATATTCTGCTTTGAAAATGGGTTTTCCGGAACGCTGTCTTTGTTTAGGTAAATTTAACCTGCACAATGCCAGTTGAGCCAATTATAATTCAGCACCCCGGGTTGCTTTGGTGAAAAACTGCGTTTTTAAATTATTCATTCAGTAAAAGCTCTGAAAGCATGCGTCCGTGACCGAAAATGACAGTATCAGACTTCAAAATAAGACCGATTCAGTTCCACTTGAGGTTATTAATTAGCAAATGATATAAATATTACTAACGTAAACATTAGGTGAGCAAGTTACATTGTAACCGCGTGTCATCGTTTACAACAAGAACTACTGTATACAGTGGGGGAAATAAGTATTCACAATTGTGTCACAAATGTCCAACGCAATCTCACGGCAATTCGTAACTTTTTTATTTAGTGGCTAATTCATATGAATTTGTACGATCTAATTCGTACAAATAAGTACGATTTGCTCATCACCCACTGATGGTAGGGGTTAGGGGTGGGGTTAGGTGCCACGTCTCTTTTTTAAAATCGTACATTTTCGTACGACTGAACTCGTACGAATTCGTACGAATTAGCCACTAAACTGACAAAACATAAAATACTTACGTTTCCTCGTGAGATCAGGCTGCAAATGTCACATTTTTTCTCAGAAAACATATTTCTAAAGTTGCTGTTGACTTGAAATTTTCAACAGATGTTGATAACAACCAAAGAAATGCAAATTTAAAAATAGGCATGAGTTTAAAGTCCCTGCAAAATGAACTCTGAATACAGTTGAAACATTTTGAATGTTATGACCCACAACATCATCAACTCTTCTATCTTGTTATGAATAATTTATAAAACTCCTCTTCAGTAAAGAGCAACTCGGTTCAACTGGTTGTGAAAAAATGTTTTCTTTTTTTTTAGAAACATTTAATGACAGTGCACTTTTCAAAAGCATTGATGGCTTTCTTCATTTAAAAAGTTTACTGCCCTTTTTCGCCCACTGTTTTGTAGAAACGTTAAATTTTGTCTATAATTCATCTTTCACGGACTACTGCTTTAAGCATATTCAGAATAGAGCCAGGCATATTTAAATGCCAGAACTCTGGGTTCATAAATTAAACGAAAAAGATTAAGGATATTACCTAATTTATAGATGTAGATAAAAAAAAAATCTGGAAAAAATATCAACTTGCTAAAAAAGATTAAATCGAAAAGCTGGAAAACACTTCACATGTCACTATGAAACTATTATATTTATATAAATCTAAAATTATGTAAGGGATATTCAACGGATTGCTCTGTATTAAAGGATTTTAAATGCATGATCCATGGCAAAGAGCCACCTGATGCAAAGTGTACTGTATTTAGTGTATTGTGTACTGAGATTGTGTATGTACAAGACAAGGACATATAATCGCTCATAGTAACATGTGTTAGCTACCTCTTTGTAAATATTTTTGGCTATTTGCGACTTGGTTGATCCCCATCAGGCTCTAGCAATATTTTCATAGTTGAGGGGAACACAATAATTTGGAAAGGTGATCAATATTGACTGGAACTACTCAACTATATGTGAGTCTTGAGTAATTGATGTTGTACGTTTACTTTTATTTTAGTGTTTATTGGATATTTTTTCTCTTTAGAGTTCAATCTCTGCCATTTGCACCAGCAAACTGCTTGTATATTGCCACTCTGGATAATAAATGTAACAGGGAGCATAGATGCTTGCTGTTCTGATTTTGTGCTGCTGTTGCTAACTGTATGATGGCCACAGTCACTGTTTAAGTGCTGTTTTGACCATGGTGTGCACTTGATAAGAAGATCTGTGTCTGTGTGTGTGTCTGTGTGAACTCCGCATACATCCTGATCTCTAGCTGCTGACAATAAGCCGTGTTATATTTTTGCAATTCTGTTATGCTATATTTGATTTGTAATTGTTTATTTTGTTTTATTTTGGTCTAATCTACTTTATTTGTCTGTTATGGCATTTGTCTGTTGTTGTTTTTTTGCTTGATTTTGAATTATGTGATGATTAAATTTTATTTTTAATAATATGATTCATCTGCTTTTTGGCTTGTGTGTCTATTATTGTTACTTTAACCATTCTTAAACAGATCTTTACATGTAATTTGTTAATTTACACTCGTTCATAATGTAGTAGCAAATGCCATTTAGCAAAACAAAATATGCTAAAAATGCATAAATTAGTAAAATTAGGGTTGGTTAAAACCAAAATTAAAATTCTGTCATAATTAACTCACCCTGATGTAGTTTAAAATCCATAAGAAATTTGCTCTTGCTAGTCAAACAGATGCCCAAACGTGACCCGACGGGTTCGGGTTTAATTTCTATCATTTTAGATGGGGTCGGGTCGGGCCTGGTTTGGCTTGCGCAGTAAATGAACAGTCATGTGATGCATTTCGATGAGTGCAAGAAAGTAATCAAATTGTTTGTTACAACATTAAAATCCATCCCAAAGGTAAAACAAATGATGATGGAGAAGCGAAAAAGAGTAAATTTTGACTGCGGTCAGGCCAGCCGCTACTCCAAAAAGAACGGTCATTCTAGCTGCCAAGGTAATTTGGCGGTCACTCATACACTGTGTATTACAGTAGAGCGCTAAACAGCAATGTTTGTATGCAAGCAGACAGAGAAGATGACAAGGTCACTCGCTACATTGAAACTGCTGTCATGGAAAATTAAATGGATGTTCTTGGCTGGTAGAAGATGAACAAATAATCCTACCCAAAACTGGCAAAATTAGCCAGATCAGAACTATGCATCTCGGCCTGTAGCAGCAGCAATGAAAAGGTGTTCGGTGCTGCTGGACGCACCATCCTGAGCCCTGGACTGCGCTAAAGCCATTTACAGTGCATTCAATAATGTTCCTTCACAAAAACACTGCCTAATCTTGGTGAGCAAAGGGCTTTAAAATTATAAATAAACATTAATTAAACCATAAAATCATAATGTAGACAGAGTATACAGCCTAGCGTTGGCATTAGGCTATTCTTTTAATATTTAACTTCACAGTCACCTTAATGCCAGAATGTGAAGAGAAGTGACGAAACAAAACCCACAGAGCCTTTATCTTACTTTCATTATTGCCAAATACCCGTCATCATTTATAATTTATTTTAATTTAATTTGTTAAGACAGACTTTTTATTGGTGTGTTGGCCAATTTAGAGGCTAAGTCTATTTACCTAGGCCTATTTACAGTGCTGAGATGTTACAATGTAACAGAGGACTTATTTTATTTCTTTGTTCCAAGTTCCAAGTGGCCTATAACCTACATTTGTTATGAATAAATTATGTTAAAACATATAAATGACTCATTCTTGAAAAAAAGCAAAAGAGCTGTGTGCATGTGCACATTTGAATAATGTTGGGTTATAAACTGGTTCGGGCTTTATAAAGCTGTCAATCAAAATGTACCATTCGGGCTCGGGCCGAATTCTGTCGGGCTCTGGCCCTATCAGGCCTAACTTTTATGGCCCTAGCTCTACTGTATGTTTTCTGATCAATCATATAAAGTGAAAGCCTAAATTAATCTGTTGTTCAAATAATGTAATGCCCTGGGCTCCCTTCCATTTTAGCAGGGCGAGAGGGGAGTTTGAGCTCATCTCGATGAACTCCCCTGACTTATTTCTGAGAAATGACAGAATAGAAATGGCTTAGGAGATATATACAGCTTGCTAAGAGCTTGACTATGGTGACAATTTGGTATGTTCATTTTACTTAAGTTATGAGTTTTTTGGACTGTAGGAGGAAACTGGAGAACCCAGGGAAAAAACATGCGAGCATGGGGAGAAAGAGCAAACTCCACACAGAAAAGTTGACTGGTTTAGACTTTAACCAGCGATATATCACTAATAATCACTGGACCGCTGTGTCGGCCAACTAGAAAGGAGAAAGAGTAGAGGTGGGTGAGGGGGATTTTTCAAGGCAAAGATACTGAGATAAGAAACTCTTGTTATTTATAGTGAGTTAGGAATCATCTGATTGATGAATAAATCGTAGGCTAATGCGGGACCAGACGTGAACAATCATAAACATGTGGTCCTCTCAAAATTAGGTTATAAATAAACTTTACTACCCTATGTTCAATCTACTTAAATTTGTAAAAACTAATTATTTGTGTTGGGACAACATCAAGGAATTGTGTGGAACCCAGTTTTTTTTTACAGTGTTGCTGTTATGAAGATGAACAAAAATCTTATGGGTTTGTAATAAAGTGAGCAGATGATGACGGAATCTTCATATAAGTGAAGTAAACCATTATCCTTAATCATAAAAATAATGTTCATGGTAAGTTCACGGTATGGTATGTTGAAGTCTGTGTGAACCGAAAGATGCCGAGACTTTTATTTTAGTATGCTAATGTACTTCCAATGAAAAGTAATATTGAGCAGGGGGGCAGGGCTTTTCTTTTTTGGGCATCATTTCCCCATTATGTGGCTGAAACCATCAAACTTAAGTCAACAGAGAAAGAGACTTTAAGGGCTCTATTTTAACGATCTAGGTGCAAAGTCTAAAGCACATGGTGCAAAAGCATGAAGGGTATGTCCAAATCCACCTTTGCTACTTTAAGAATGGAAAAATATGCTCTGCGCCCTGGCAGATGGTCTAACAGGGTTATGCTGGTTCTCTTAATGAGTTATGAGTGTGTTTTGAGCATAACGTGCATTAAACCAACCAGAGTCTCATCTCCCATTCCCTGTAAGAGTCAGTTGTGTCGCGTCATGGTGCATTTGCTATTTACATGGTAGACTTTGTAAGTGGAAAAACTGAATGCTTCACTAGTGAGAAAACAGTTAAACAGACTTCTGCAGAGTGAGGATAAAGAATGAGCATCCTCCATTTGACCTCTTTACTTTTACTTTTTTACTCCTTTACTTTATTGGATAAGAAAACAGTGTTGTACACACTCCACTGAAGACATCCATTAGCCTACATATTTAATTTAATTTGTTAAGGCAAAGATTTGCTTTAAAACTATTTCTAAATTCAGTTCTAATTTCCAGCAAACAAATAAATGAACATTACTACCCAAGTGTGGTCAAAAAATTGAGTTATATCCAAACACGTCCTGTTCTTATGCCCCATATAATGACGCATACGTCTTCAAAATCCAACAGGTGGACAAATTTGTTTTCATTAAAACAAATATAAATGTGCATACAATAAATAATTTTGCTAATGCTAATAATAATAACATTATACAAATGTAAATTGTCATGAATGAACTGAAAAAAGGCATAAAGGCATGAAGAAGGCATGGAGGTAGTGGTTTTTATATTTATGCAGAAGATAATAATTTTTGTAACATTTTAATGCTTAAATTTTTTTTTAATATGCAAAGATATTTGTGTGTTGCTGTACATCCTATGTATATTTAGCAATGTGTAAGCATTTGAACTATTTAAACAATTTGCTATTTAAACAACGTGGTGCAAAACATGAAAATTAGGGTTGCGCTGGTCTGAAAATTGCAACAAATCATGCCATACATGTCTTACACCTTCTTGCACCAGGTGTATGATGGGCCCAAAATGTAGCAGCAAATGGTCAGATTTTGACTAAAGATTACCGAAAAGAAAGTACCCAATTTTTTCCCCCCAGTGGATTAACTGAGGTTGATTTATTTCTCAAATAAAGAATGGGACGATGAGCAAGCAAAATAAACACTATGTGATTTTCATTTCACACCGACTTTAAGAAATTGAACATTTTTATACTGTTTATACAGATGAAGTCGGAATTATTAGCTAGCCCCTGTATATTTTCCCCCCCCCCCCCCCCAATTTCTGTTTAATGGAAACTAAACATAATAGTTTTAATAACTCATTTCTAATAACTGATTTATTTTATCTTTATCATGATGACTGTACATAATATTTTACTAGATATTTTTTTTCAAGATTCTAGTGTTCAGCAAGTTAGGATAATTAGACAAGTCACTGTATAATGTTTGTTCTTTAGACAATCAAAAATATATTTTGCCTAGGGGGCTAATAATATTGATCTTAAAATGGTTTAAAAAAATAAAAAACTGCTTTTATTCTAGGTGAAATAAAACAAACAAGACTTTCTCCAGAAGAAAAAATATAGGAAATACTGTGAAAAAGTCCTTGCTCTGTTAAAGATCTTTTGGGAAATATAAAAAAAAGAAGAAAAGAAAACTCAGAAGGACTCATAGGAGCGCTAAAAATTTTGACTTCAACTAGTATATTTAAGAATATATTAATATTAAAGAAATTCAAACATTTGTACAGAATAATTTGTTTTGCTGTTGTACTGTTTGTTAGATAAAGCTGTTTGTGTTTCGTTTTTATTGATGTAAGACTCTGCAGTTTGTCACTGTGTCTTTTATTCTCTACCAAACGTGTTTGCAGGGCCTGAAATAGAAACACCGAATTAACCATCCTGCAGCAATTGGACCTTGGAGAAAATAGATCCTGTGCTTTCAGTCACAGCTGCTTCTGTTTAGATGTTTTACACCAATTGCCCTCCAGTTGCTGCGAGAGAGTGAAATCTTTTCCTGAGCAGTGGGTTTCCTCAAGGTCTTCCTTTAGCTTTGCTCTTTTCAAAGCGTAGTCATCTTGAATCAAGCTGCAGCTTCTAGTTTCAAATATTTCCCTTGGTAAACAGGGGATTGGAGAATTCAGAATGGTGTGCTTTCTGTTTATGAAAGCAACAAGCACTATGTGTACAGTACACATTAGGCTAATTTTTTCGAATTAGAAGCCAAACATTTTCAGGAGGAGCAAGGCAGATAAAGGCAGATAATTTAGTCTGTAGCTATGTTTTTACACTGTTAACAATTTTTGTAAATTACACAGTATTTAACTGTAATATGAACTGTATTTTACTGTAGGACAGTTTTGCTGTAGGTTACTGTATCGTACATTTAGAATTAAAAGGTTTTATCTGCATTCTAAATCATTTAGAGATAATGAGCTTCAAAGATTTTGCATTCCATACAGAACACAATGCGTGTGTAGCAGTTCTCTTTCATACATTAACATGACAGAGACCCTAAATATTCTCTAAATGTAAATGATCAAAGTTCTCCTAAATTTGATTTGCAAATTTAAATTTGTAACAATACGTTGATGCTTTAGAAAGTTAAATATTTACTTTCTGTAACATTTATTTAATGTTTTAGAATGAATATTTTTCTTGTACAAATTAAACATACAAGGCTGTGCTAAATATTTTATCCAGTGTTAATTTTATGTAATTAATATGGTACTATTTATTGAATTGTATGCTTTATATGAACTATTGAACTATATTGACTTGGTTAAATGTCCCATGCATTAAATTTTGCATTAATCCCTTCAAGGCAAAAAAAACAAAAAAAAAAAAAAAAAAAAAAAAAAAAAAACAGATGAGCAAATGAGTTTACAAACACAAATGTTTCACTGACTATCTATACACAAATAAAAATATTTGACATTTAATATGTTTCTTTTTTAACAATGTAAAATGTAATATTTCATCTCAATGTCCGAAACGCTTCTAAATCACCACATTTACATACATCTTTTTAGCTTCAGGTTTCTTCTCTATTTTGTCTGGTGTGGCATTATTTAGTCGACTCAGATTTTTTTCTGGTCTTTCCCACTGTCAACGGAGCAGACTGGTGGAATGACAAAGAAAGCTGATACTGATTGGCCCTCGTGTCTGCATTCAAAATTCTAATTGGCTCACAGAAAAAACCTTATAGAGCCAAGCTAGAGTTTGAGTTTTATTTTAAATAAAAAGTCTTAAAATGTAAACAACTTATAAAAAAACATTACATAATGTAAGTTGTCATTTAATAAGAATATGTGAAAACATTTTGACAAAAATGTCAGATAGAACCTTATAATTCTAAGGTGATGGTATTTTAAAGTTGCATTGTGAAAATTACTGTATATTTTAGAGTAAAGGCATACAATGCTGTGTGTCAAATCTTTTGACTGATTTTGGGGTGCACAGGTGTATTTATGACAGCTAACGACCTCAAACAGGTGCGACTAAATTAGAATCGTGTGTAGCTGGACTATTTAAAAGCTAAATAGCAGGTCTGTGATGGTCTGAAAAGTAAGTGATCAAATATTTATTTTACACAGTAATTTACAAATAAACTGTTAAAAAAAATCATACAATGTGATTTACGGATATTTATATTTAAATTCTGTCTTTCACAATGGAAATGCATCTATGCTGAAAATTCTAGACCCCTCCATGTTTTCTATGTTGGAGATCTTGAAAAATCTAAATCAATAAGTCAAATACTTGAAATACTTGACCTCACTGTAAGTGCTGTCTCTTTCAAGCAATAGCCATGTCAATTAAAGCTTTTTAAGCTTTTCACTTATTTTTCAAATTTAGACTGCTTCTTTTTTGCATACCTTTAAAAACCTGTATCCAAAGAGCACTGACATATTAATAACTCCTGAAGCACTTTTTGGATTATATGTTTCTGTTGTTGTTGTTGTTGTTGTTATAACTGCAATATACTAGTAATATAACGTACTTCCTCTGCATTTTACATTCTGGACAAGTTGACACCAGTTGCAGATTGTATCTGCAGATTTTGGGCAGCCGGAATTTACAGATTTCACAAACCAGCCTGTCGATCATCCTATCACAGTGAACTGTCAGGGTTCTGTCATTTGTGTCTGGTTTATTGTTAGTTTGGTGACAGAGCCCTGACACTCCTATTGTCTTGTCTTTTTCGAGAGCATGAGGTTTGAGCGAGATTGAGCCATGCACTCTCTAGTCTGCGTGATATGTGTATATGTGGAAAATGGTGTTCGAATCCTGGCACTTCTGCCTAGTCTAGTTATGTTTAGCCAATTCTACATGTACCATTGTTTAAATAAAAATAAAAACTAAAACAATATTTAAGTAATTATTTAAATGTATAAAAATTTATTTTAATTTAGGGGCGACGCAGTGGCTCAGTGGTTAGCACTGTCGCCTCACAGCAAGAAGGTTGCTGGTTCGAGTCCCAGCTGGGTCAGCTGGCATTTCTTTGTGGAGCTTGCATGTTCTTTCTGTCTTTGCATAGATTTCCTCTAAGTGCTCCGGTTTCCCCCAGTCCAAAGTCATGCGTTGAAGATAAATTTAGATTTGGATTTCCTTAGATTGCCACAGCGGAATATACCCTCAACTATTCCAGCATATGTTTTACGCAGCGGATGCCCTTCCAGCTGCAACCCATCTCTGGGAAACATTCATACACACTCATTCACACACATACACTACGGACAATTTAGCTAACCCAATTCCCCTATATTGCATGTCTTTGGACTGTGGGTGAAGCCTACGCCAACACGGGCAAAACTTACAAACCCCACACAGAAATTCCAACTGACCCAGCCGAGGCTGGAACCAGCGACCTTCTTGCTGTGAGGCGATCGTGCTACCCACTGCGCCACCATAATGCCCATTATTATTATTATTAATATTATTATTATTATTATTATTATTATTATTATTAATATTTTTTTTATTTTTTGTTTATTTATTTATTTATTTATTTATTTATTTATTTATTTATTTATTT
>CAIGQZ010032675.1:8519647-8533077 GCA_903798205.1 Danio tinwini
TATTATTATTATTATTATTATAAAAACAAACAAACTAGATAAAATAAATAAATAAATGCATAAATGCATAAATGCATAAATAAATAAATAAATAAATAAAATAAATAAATTAATTAATTAATTAATAACTGTATGCCAAAATGATATTAACATTGCTATTTTATGCATTACTTACATTTACATAGCTGTTTTACCTTTAGAAATCACATAATTTTTTCACATTAGTCAAATATTTCTTGAGTACTGTTTAATGAAAAGACCAGTGGTAACTAACTACAAATACTCAAATTACTGTAATTGAGTAGTTTTTCTCAGATATTGTAATTTTCTGTAATTTTACTAATTTAATTACATTTTAAAAATGTGTACTTTTACTCTGCATTGAGAACATTTTTTAGTGCTGTATCTGTACTTTTTCTCCACTACTTTCCTTCAACCTGCAGTCACTGCTTTATTTTTTCCTGTCTATGGGGATTGACTGAGTACAAAAATCAGTCCTGTGATTCCTGTTCAATCAATTTACACATACTGTAGAAAGTAAATCGCATCAAATGAATTACTTCAAGACATGTGCACTTTATAATTGCAGTAAACTGTTTGGAAGCATTAAAAATGTCCAAGAGCTTTAAAAGCTTTACACGCATTGACCTAGAGACTGTCACTGTTGAGAAAAGGATGGATGTTACTGTATGATGACGAAATGGCCTTAAACACCCAGCAGGCACAAGATGTCAACATAACGTCAGATTGACATCATCGAGATGTTACATTTTTTTGGAAATGAAAATCGGGTTGGTGTAAGAACTCAACGTCTAATGTCCAACCTAAAACCAACCAAATATCAACATCTAATGATGTTAAGACTTGACATTGTGTGGCGTTACCACTATGACGTCTATCAGACGTTGGATTTTGGTTGCCATACCTGATGGATGAATGTCATAGGCTCGATGTTTGATGTTTCGATGCGTTGGCTCGATGTTTGATTTTGGTCACTTTCTAACAAAACCTAAAATCAAACAAATACCAACGTTATTTGACGTCATTATTGTACGTCATTATTGGACGTCAAAATAACGTTGAACTAAGACGCTGGCTAGACATTGAATTTTGGTCACCTGACATCACAACATACATCTAAGCTAAAATGAACGTCTTATGACAATGTGTCTGCTGGTCAATAACTAAATGCACTACAGAATGTTATGTTTACACATACATGCACAAATTACATGTAAACGCATCAGCTTTTAACAGAGTAAAACTCAGTACTCACTATTCTTGAGTATTTTCAAAAGGTTTAAGGTTTCTTAAGGTTTTTTTACTCCTACTTTGAGTAATATTTACAACTGATACTTTTACTCTACTTGCACTACATTTTTAGGCAAGTAATAGTACTTTTACTTGAGTATAATTTTCAGTACTCTTTTTCCACCACTGGAAAAGACTACACTCAACACATACATTTCAACACATTCCTAAACATAACACATTCCAGGACATTACAGGACAGAATATTTTTCAAGTTATTTTGCAATATACTAGCCTACTATGCAGGTTAAATGCTTAAATAGGTTAACAAGGCAAGTTAGGGTTACTAGGCAAGTCATTGGTCAATTCTGTAGCCAATAAAAAAAATCATAATATTAATGACCTTAAAATTAATAAATAAATAAAAAGAGAGAAAGAAAATTTGAATATTTGAAAAGGAGGGCTAATCATTTTCCCTTCTACTGTATATGATTTAAAGTAGCCACATATCATTCAACCAATGGGACATTTTACCAGAAATGTACATTTTCACTTAATACAAAATGTGAAAGGGCGTGAGTCAAGTGACAATAAGTGAGTGGCGCGAGCCTAATCGCGACCTAATCGTAAAGGCTTCTCAACGCCGCGTTTCTGTTGCATGGAACAAAACTGCTACAACTAAACAAAGTTATGCCACCTGTGCGCTAGTTTAAAGTTCCGAGCTTATAGCTACACCAAGGCTAATACGCACGCACACTGGATTATAGCAGCGGGCAATTCACATATCGCGCCTTTTCCCACACAAGTTCATTATTTTGCAATATACTAGCCTACTATTCAGGTTAAAGGCTTAAATAGGTTAACAAGGCAAATTAGGGTTACTAGGCAAGTCAAGACAATTCTGTAGCCAATAAAAAAATCATAATATTAATGACCTTAAAAGTAATAAATAAAAAAAGAGAGAAAGAATATTTGAAAAGGAGTGCTAATAATTTTCCCTTCAACTGTATATGATTTAAAGTAGCCACATATCATTCAACCAATGGGACATTGGCCACCTGTGCACTAGTTTAAAGTTCCGAGCTTTTAGCTACACCAAGGCAAATACACTAGATTAATTATAGCAGCGGGCCATTCACATATTGCGCCTTTTCCGCGCACAAGTTCGTTATTTCCAATATTAGAATATGCCAATATGCGTGCACAATCGGAGCAATGCGCTCGCGCCTTCCAGATGCACCGAGTAGAAAACATCTCACGCTGTAGCGGTGAGAGTTTTGCGTGGCTTTCAGTGCAATGTGAACAGAAGCTATGTTAGACTAATTATTACAAATTATTAAAATAATTATGTTCGTATGAACGCAGATGATAACAACAGTTCATTTAAATACATACCTAATATAAAGCTTACATTTACATTAGACGTGATAACCGTGAAACCATGATTATTCTTCAGATTATATAATCGTACAACCAAAAAATCTATAATTGTTGCATCTATAATTGTTATGCAGTTCAAAACATGACATATGAATGTGTTTAAATGTAGAACAAGCCTACTTAAGCATTGCACTGCTTTTGTTGTGCTTTCAAATACAACATTTGGGCTCTTATATGATGTTGTGTCATCACTCATATTGCAGGTCATATCACTCCGGCCCCTCATTTGGGATGCTTTTCATGAACTGGCCCCCATGACAAACTAATTAAATAGCCCTTAGTGTTCAAGTCATTATTAAATGAAAACAACAACAACAACAACAACATGTTGGAATACAGTATTCCATAATATTTAAAATAAAAAGCATTTGTGAAGCCACTCGAGGCCCAGCGAAGCAACCACCAAAACGTGCTCTTCCCATGAAAATGCACAGCCATCTCCAAAGAGCAACAAAGCCATTTACCTCGGCATGACATTAACCGCAAGCTCGCTGCGTTCCAATATTTCACGTTGATAGAAAGATGAAACTCATCAAAGTCATGGCCACCTATCAGCATGGAGCTCTGTAATTTATGAGCAATTACAGGGGTGTTTGTGCGCGGACACTGACTCATCACTGCGCCCGCCTCCCATCACATAAATATCTTTCACATTCAAAATCTGCCACCGCCGATTTATGTCAAGCGCTGTCACAATCACACATTTACGACATGGATTTTGTTATATACGCTCGGCCTGATGAATTCTGCAGCCAAGCATTGAGGAAGAAAAAAAAAGTGAGAAAGATAGAGGGAGAAAGCGATATCACACATGGCTGGCCAGGAAGAGAGCTGACTTTAAAGGGCTTGAAATCACACGCACACTCATATGCACACTAGATAAGCAGGAGTGTAGTGGATTAGTTTGGTCTGCTGCCTTCATGTGATGCGTCTGAAGCAGAAACAGTGTGCCGGGGCTCGCAGGTTACATGTTATATAAACAGGCAGCCATATGCTCGCCTCGAGTCATTTTGCATATAACGCACTTGTCTTGAATGATTAATTTATCGGTTATTGAGTGCGACGCCACGGTGTAATTGGACAGGATACGCCTTGCTTGTCATGCTAATTCTTGTTATGTTGTAAAGCGCATCACGGTGAGCGCCTCGGCAAAAAAGCTTTTGTACCGAATCCTAAATGTTTGCATATGGATGAGGGGAAAAAAGTTCTAAAAATGGAGGCCGGTCAGAGCAGACATTATGTATGCACAGCAAGCGGGCATTAGTGAACTTTTCAACAAAACACTAACTCAAGATCAAGATATTACTCACGGCATCACAGACACCTTGGACGGTTAGCGAAAGGCCACATTGCATGATAAATAAATAAATAATTAAATAAATAAAAACACTAACTTTTGTGTCCTCAATGTTTAATGTTATGTATTAAGACGTTTGTGGTAACACTTTACAATAAGGTTCAGTTGTTGTTGTTTTTTTTTTTAACTGCATGATCCAATGGTTTAAAACACGTCTACTGCATGCATGAATTTTAGTTCATGTTAATTTCGGCATTTCCTAACACACATGTTTTTTATTTCATTATTATTTATATACACTGACCGACCACTTTATTAGGTACACCTTACTAGTACCGAGTTAGACCCCCTTTTGCCTTCAGAACTGCCTTAATCCTTCGTGGCATAGATTCAGCAAGGTACTGGAAATATTCCTCAGAGATTTTGGTCCATACTGACACGAGAGCATGTCAATGCTCTATTGGATTAAGAGCTGGTGACTGTGGAGGCCATTTGAGTACAGTGAACTCATGTTCAAGAAAGCAGTCTTAGATGATTCACGCTTTATGACATGGCTTTTTATCTGCTGGAAGTAGCCTTAGAAGATGTGTACACTGTGGTCATAAAGGAATGGACGTGGTCAGCAACAATACTCGGGTAGGCTGTGGCGTTGACACATTGCTCAACTGGTACTAATGGGCCCAAAGTGTGCCAAGAAAATATCCCCCTCACCATTACACTACCACCACCAGCCTGAACCATCAATACAAGGCAGGATGGATCCATGCTTTCATGTTGATGACGTCAAGTTCTGACTCTACCATCCGAATGTCACAGCAGAAATTGAGACTCATCAGACCAGCCCCCACCCCGTGTGGTCTTCTGCTGCGCCTCAAGGCTCGACGTGCTGTGCGAAGAGATGCCCTTCTGCATCTCCCACAGAACTGCCACTGGATATTTTTAGACCATTCTTAGTAAACCCTAGAGATGGTTGTGCGTGAAAATCTCAGTAAATCAGCAGTTTCTGAAATACTCAAACCAGTCCGGCTGGCACCAACAGCCACGTTCAAAGTCACTTAAATCACCTTCCTTATTCTGATGCTCGGTTTGAACTGCAGCAGATTGTCTTGACCATAGATGTGTCTCATTTCAGAGACTGCATCCTCCAAAGGATGCAGACTTCAAAGGTGAGTCCTTCGAAGTCCACAAAGGCTGAATCGAGCATTTTAAAATGAGACAATCTAGCTTACCGAGGACAAATATTGTCACCAGGCAACCGTAACAGCTGCTGTTAATAAGCGGTAATAAAATTTGTAATGACTTCAAAGTTATTTTTAAACTTATTGTAAGCAATCTTAAGGCAAAGCAGAGTTTACAGAAGCTGGAAATATATTTCCTTTGATCGAAACATGTACACATGAACATGTAAACTGTCTATAAAATCTAGACATGTCATACTCTTTGTGTTTTTTAACATCTGTTTACATATCCACGAAAAATAAAACCTAATTCATACATTTAAACCTGAGTTTTCTTTTAAAAGCGTCCTGCCATTATCAGCGCGCAATGAATCTCGGGACGTTCGAGGCCGCAAAAGGATTCACTGACTTACCGATTACCTGGGAAACAAAGGACGCATTTGGAGGCTGCGTTTAAAGGAGCCTTCAAATTTTTTTAAAATGAGACAGCCTTCGTCGCGCCGCGATGACGCAGCGCACTTCGAGTGCATCCTTGGGAGGATGCAGCATCTGAAATGAGACACATCTCATGTCTACATGCCTAAATGCATTGAGTTGCTGCCATGTGATTGGCTGATTAGAAATTTGCGTTAACAAGCCAATGGAAAGGTGTACCTAATAAAGTGGCCGGTGAGTGTGTGTGTGTGTGTGTGTGTGTGTGTGTGTGTGTGTGTGTGTGTGTGTGTGTGTATGTATATATTAATGCTGCCTTAAAGTACTGTCATAATTACCATAATTAATCAATTAATTCCTTGTTGGAAATTGGACATGAGTGGCTTTATTATACTAGGAATTGATAATAATACTTTTTAATTATAGAATAAAATAAAAATAAAATAAACACTGGTATAATTTTATACTAGAGTTTCCAGATTGGGTTGATTGTACAATTAATACATTGTGAAGATGATAATGTAATAATAATGTAATTTGTATTTATTTTTATTTTTATACCAGCAGCTACAAGGCATATCTTATCATTTATGTGTTGCATATGTGTGTAGAACTAACAGTTTGGTGGATATTGTTTATAGCTTGTGGTGACTGAAATTGTATCCGGACAGAGCAGTGTAGGTATGAAGGAGTTTAACCCACAGTATGGGAGGCTCTAATGAGGGGAAATGTGTGCAGTCAATAAGGATATAGTTCTCAGTTCGCTTAGCAGAACAGACACCAAAGCAATCAAAAATGCATATGTATATGTTTTATAAAGCAGATGGCCTGGACCGTGCCCAGGCCCGTTTCCCAGATCGTTTGAGAAGTGTGAGTGCTCTCAATCGGGCTCAGGCGTGGTTCAGTTGGCCGGCCCTGGCCCGGTTGGAAGAGATGTGCCAGAGCGCAGTTCACTTGGGCTTTGTCGCGGTACGCTGGTAGTGTGAGTGCAAAGCGCACATGAGCCTGAAACTAAAGACGCGTCGTCAAAGGGACTGTTTCATATAGATTTATTAATCTAATAAAATATTTTCATATCATCATTCAGAATCATTCTTACTATTCAATGAAAGCAAACTGTTGTAGCTTAATAAAGATGCAAACCCCTCACTGCACGACAGCTGTGCCTTTAGCAAACCTCCTAATTCCTGCAGCAGGACGACTTTATGATTGTTTATGAAAGTGGCTGATCTGTTTGCGGTGAAATATTTGACTGCGTGTCACTGCATCCCAAATGACTAAAATGATATAACTAAAGAAATGTCCACTGTGCTGAGCGAGAGCGCTTCCTACTGAACAGCGCATCATCGAAGACGTAAGCATGCTCAGTCGCGAAATGTAATGTGAGTGCAAGCATGCTTCGGCCCGGTTCAAGGCAACTGCACATAGTGGGAGTACGCCCTAACACTAGATCATGTCATTCACCAGTTAGAAAACTCTATGGAGACACGTACTTTGTCCAGCCTAGTTGTTGACAGACCAGCGGGGTGCAGGAATTATATTTCCCCACAACTGTGGAAGAGCACTATTTACTTCATTCATTAATTAATTTTCTTTGCGGCTTAGTCCCTTTATTAATGTGTGGTCGCCACAGCGGAATGAACCGCCAACTTGTTCAGCATTTGTTTTACATAGCGGATGCCCTTCCAGCCGCAACCTATCTCTGGGAAACATCCATGCACACTCATTCACACACATACACTACGGACAATTTAGCCAACCCAATTCACCTGTACCGCATGTCTTTGGACTGTGGGGGAAACCGGAGCACCCAGAGGAAACCCACGCGAACACAGGGAGAACATGCAAACTCCACACAGAAAACGCCAACTGACCCAGCCGAGGCTTGAATCAGCGACCTTCTTGTTGTGAGGCGACAGCACTACCTAATGCGCCATTGCATCGCCCACTATTTACTTATGTTTTGTTATTCAACTAATTAAAAATCAGATCAGAAAAAAGCGCTAAAAACAAATATCCTGTCCCCTTTATACATTACACGTTTATTTTACCAAGACAAGTGACTTTTTCGTTTTTAATTGTGCTCGATGATCCTCGTACATCGCTTGTTTTAATCTCCTTTTTCACTTGAACAACTAAATTAATGCTTAGGTTTATTTAACCAACAATATTATGGATGCTGTAGAAGGTAGTCTATGAACTTGAAATCTTTTGCCAGACATTTTCAGTGGCTGAACAACACTTCTGTGCATATAAACCTATTCATAGGCAAGAACACAATCTACATAAGCTTTGTGTGGCTAAATAAGTTTTAAAACATACCTGTCTAAGTAATACTTCAGTCATAGTGTCACCCTTCAGATTGTGGTTTTGAACTGCATAACATCATTGCACTCCAGCGTACAAAAGTAATTCCGATATTGACTCAGGATTTAGAAACGTTTTGATTCTGCATTTTTGGCAGAGGTTTGGCAGATTCTGCAAATTGACCCAGATTTAGTAATCCTTTTTCTGTGATCTGTGATCACGTAATCCAGCTTACTTTTTGAGCATGTTTTTTAAAGCAACATAGGATTGGATCAATCTGATCTGGATAGGAACTTTTCAGGATCACTAAATCTGGATAGCCAGTGCTCAAACAGGATAGGAAATCACAATGTAGAACTATAGATATTTAAAAGAGCAACAATTAGAATAGCCAGTGTGGGGTCAATATAACTTTATTTTTTATTTGAAATGAAAACACACATTTAAAAAAAATTATAATAATTTCAAATATAGATGTATTGAATTAAAAAAAGACTTAATGCCAAAATGCCACTCCACAATAGTTTCAGACTTCCCCATCTGATGTAGAAAGACCAGCTTGTTTAAGGGAGCATAGCCTTTAGGAGGCGGATCTCAAGTCTGGCCTTGGTTTGCTGCAGTTTGGTCAGAGTCAGTTGTTCCTCTGCCAGACGAAGCTGTGCTTCTGCCCTTTTAGTCGCTTTTTGCAATTGTTGAAAATGATTTCAAAAATCAGTGATTGCCATTCTTTGCATTTTTTTGGTTATTCTGTTATCATTGCATACATCACTAAGAAATATTCTAAAACCAAAAATATTTTTACATTGTGATGAGTATATATATTTTATTTAGTGACAGAATGAAATTTATTGTTTTTGGTAAATTTTGACAGCTGTTTGGGGGATTACTTTTGAGGCCAAACTCTTTCTACTTTGCTGTAGGCCTATACTGAAAGGCTGAATACGTTAAAGCCTACCTGACGTATAAACAAATACAATTAAAACCTTTGAATAAATATGATATCTTGTAAGATACTGCTGCATGATCGAAATATAGGATTATTTGGCATATTTTTAACGTTTTCATTACATTTTGGGCATGAAATCCCTGCTGAATCCACCCTTCTGATGAGATCAGTTTAATCCAGATTCTTTGGATAAAAGTGATCCAAATCCTACAACAAAGGTCTGAAAAACCCAAACTAAAGGTTTGATCCAGATCAAAACCAAGATTGGATTATGTGATCTAATCCGATTATGTAATCCGTTTTTTCTTTTGAAAAACCCATTTTCAAGATTTGATCCAATCCGTTAGCCAAAATCCAAGTGAATTACTTTTAAAAAACCGGGCCCTGATGTCGATTTTGCCTGATGTCTCTCTGTCAGCTGTAGATCCGTGCTTCGTGTGAACGCCCGAGTGACATATCTGTCTGCTTAAAAAGGCTGCGCAGAAATTCAAATTTAAACTTGTTGACAGACAGTTTGAGATACCTGTCATAATTGAGTTATTTGTCGATCCGGCAATATTTAATTGGATGAACATTTTTTTTCATATGCCTTATCCAGAATATAAAAATAAATATAAATACATTTGAATCATTTCATTTTTTTTTTATTTTGCGGTTTAGTCCCTTTTTTAATCTGGGGTCACCACAGCAGAATGAACCGCCAACTTATCCAGCATATGTTTTACGCAGCGGATGCACTTTTTTTACTTCCAGCTGCAACCCATCACTAGGGATCACCCATACACTGTCATTCACACACATACACTACGGACAATTTTAGCTTACCCAATTCACCTATAGCGCATGTCTTTGGACTTGTGAGGGAAAACGGAGCACCCGGAGGAAAACCATCGCAAACACAGGAAAAACATGTAAACTCCACACAGAAACGTCAACTGACCCTGGCTAGGCTCGAACCAGCTACCTTCTACTTGTTTGGCGACAGCACTATCTACTGTGCCACCGTGTCACCTACATTTAGATCATTTACTTTAATCAGTACTATTGGAATGTGAAGAGACTTTCAACCAGCACAACAAAACATGTTTCTGAAGTCAATCACCTAATGCATCTTTAACTAATGTTTACTGAAGAGATCTTACTGTAAAATTTTACTGACTTTTTTTTTACAAACAGCATACATGATGGTAAAAATGAATGGCGGATGAACAAACTTTTGTACAAAACATTACTTTGCTGGTTCTATAATCTTCCTTTGTTTTCTTTTTTTTACATTCATGCTTTGCTATCAAATGGAACTGCAATTTTCAGTTCCTAATGTAAAATCCATCGTGAGGCCTTGTGCCCTCTCCAGTAATAATTGCCTGACCTGCTTACAGTATGGAGGCTCTGCTCTATTACCAAGCAGTATGGCAATTTCAGCTATGAAAGCTTAAGGGGCACAAAAAGTCAATATAAGAACAGCAGCCCACCAAACACTTTGTGCTGATATGCAATTTCATTGCTGACGTACGTCTGATAGCTTGTTTATAATTCTTTTAAAGTGTGGATGAATAGCTTGTAGCAAACATGTATCTTAAGACAGGTGTAAATGGAGGCTGGTTGTACCGGGATGCCTGGGGTGAAACATTCTCCTGAAATGACTCACACTTCACCATCTTATCAAATACTAATCAATATGGAAATGCAAAGAGGGTTATGGCCCTTAGCGTGGGATTTCGAGCAACTCGTTGGTTATCTGATGTGAATTAAGCAGCTTTTACTCACCAGATTCAGTCCAAACCTGTCAACCCTCCCATTTTTCATTCCTACACTTTACCATTATATCCCACTATCAAATTACAGATTTTTTGGGAAGAGCTGATGCTTTAATTTTCCCACTATCAAATTAAAGATTCACTTTACCATTATATCCCACTATCAAATTAAAGATTTTTTTCCATATTTATCTCATGTTTTTAATCTTTGTATGAAAGGGGGCAGTAACATGTACACTACATAACAAAACACTTGTCACCTATCCAAGTTTTAGGAGCAACAAATAATAACTTGACTTCTAGTTGACCATTTGGTATTAGGAGTGGCTTATATAAAAGGCAAAGGCCTCTAGATTACGCTTATTTTACCAAAATAAAATATGATCATGTCTTGATTTTTAATTATTTAATTACGATAGTAAGGTCTGACTTTGCTTAGACAAAAGTCTTGTCATTTAAAGGTGCTGTATGTAAGATTTTGTCTCTTCTAAAGCATAACAATACCATAATATGTGTGCAGATATTTAAGAAACATTGCAAGTGAACATACTTGTTTAACTGAAAAACAATGCTGAAGTCAGATATTCTGCTTTGAAAATGTTTTTTTCCGTGCCAGAACGCTGTCTTTGTTTGGGTAAATGTAACCTGCACAATGCCAGTTTAGCCAATTATAATTCAGCACCTCGGGTTGCCTTGTTGGAAAGCAGCGTATTTCATTCATTCATTTAGAAAGGCTCTGAAAGCATTCATTCGTGACCGAAAAGGTCAGTATCAGACGTCGAAATGAGACAGATTCAGTTCTACATGAGGTTATTAATTAGCAAATGATATAAATATTACGAACGTAAATATTAGGTGAGCAGGTTACATTGTAACCGCTTGTCCTAACAACATGCTTTGTGACAAGATACGCAGTGATGAGCAATGAGCAAAAGACAAAACACTACAGAAATTTAAATACAGCAATTCAGAAGCACAGAATATGCACTCACTCATGAAACAGTAAGGTTTATAATCTGTTTAATACATGTTAACCCTCTTTAACATCAATCAATGTAAAATGGAATTTAAACTCATTTTGTTAGCATTTAGCACTGAATAAAGCACCCAAGGTTTAAATGAGGTGATCACTGTCATAGGTTTCTGTTGTTCAGCTGTGAGAAATAGAAGCTATTTCTAATATATCAATTTGAGGTGTTGGTTAGAACCAAAACTCCATTTAATATGGAAAATATTCCCGTTTTTAACTATATGGCTGACCATTTCAACTGTTAATTTACCATGAAACTGCTCTGCATGAATGATTTTAGGAGTTTGTGGTCACTTGGGGATTTGTTGGGGGAGTTGGAACATTTTTGAAAAAGTAAAAAAAAATGTATGTCTATGATTTGTCATCTAATACGTTTGTCTTACTGACAATACAGTATCCATCTTCGTATGGACAACTTTTCCAGCACGGTCAGTTCACTCTGTAACTCATATTGTACACTACTGTACTTGTGATAGAGTGTGCTCAGATAAATGCAAATCTGAAAGGTGCAACAAAACATACCCGGATCAACATTCATTCATTCATTTTCCTCTCGGCTTAGTCCCTTTATTAATCTGGGGTCGCCACAGAGAAATGAACCGCCAACTTATCCAACATTTTACGCAGCGAATGCCCTTCCAGCCGCAACCCATCTCTGGGAAACATGCCCACACTCATACACTACGGACAATTTAGCCTACCCAATTAACCTGTACCGCATGTCTTTGGACTATGGGGAAACCGGAGCACCCGGAGGAAACCCTCGCGAACGCAGGGAGAACATGCAAACTCCACACAAAAACGCCAACAGACCCAGCCCAGCCAAGGTTCGAACCTGCGACCCAGCGACGTTCTTGCTGTAAGACGACAGCACTACCTACTGCACCACTGCGTCACCCCGGATCAACATATTTTATGTTTTGCAAAAACGTTGGCTGAGGCACATACTGTATTTCTAAAAGGCCTGGATAAGATTTAGCATGTTGATTTTGCACTTCTGATAGTAATAAGGAAAACATTAAGTCTTAAATACTAATGCAGTTTTTAAGATCAAACAAGTGATGTTTTAGCATGCAGAGAATGTAGAGCAACAGAATTCTGGGGCCATCAGTTTTTCAAGTGAAGAGGTTAATAATTAAATGATCTCTTCCAGCTATTTACAATCTACCCTTCTGTACATCTAGACTTGTTAGAAACACCACTGCTATTTGCTTTTTAGCCATGTTAAAACTAGCCACTAGCCACGTTAGTATTTTTTGCAAAACCTGTGAAAGAAGGAATCATTTTTTTGCTATGTTAATCCAACAATGTACAATGAATTGTAAAGCTAAATATGACAATTAGAGAATGTCTGTTGGTTCTTTTAAAGCCAAATGAACTGTTAAGTGATATGCTGTTAAACTCACTAAAGGCTATACGTCTATTACATTTCAATTAACAGAAAGGACTTTAGCTCTATGTATGTAACAGGCTATCTAGTGATTGTACAGTCTCTTTATAAGTGTGTTTTGAAAGGTTGAACCACTTGATGCTCTAGTCAATAGTGATAACATAACATAATTAGAGAGTTATGCATCAACCTTGGTTTGGTTCTGCTTGACATGATTGATTCATCATTTTCATGTTCATATACATAATGATGTTGGGTTATTAGAAAAGGGTTATAATTGATGACAGCATGCACAGAGTGTTTAGATGCTGACTGTCAACTATAAAGAGTTTTTATTTTAATTCACAGGGTCCATGCATATACTGCTCTAGATGAAAAAAGTTATATATTTTTTAAATAAAT
>CAIGQZ010032675.1:8582273-8595033 GCA_903798205.1 Danio tinwini
TTATGTGTAATTTGACTTGTCAAATAAATGACATAAATTTATTGTGAGTGAGTGATGTAAGCCCCTGCATACTAACATAATATCGCATAGAAATATCAGGATCTTTCAACACAGTATGCGTGTGTCTTCAAAAAATGTAAAAGGCTATTGCCCAAATGGCTACTTATGACCCAAAGTAGCAAGCGTAAGTAATAGACAACTGCTCCATCTTCCCTTTGGCTGTGTACAGCAGAATATGAATTGTTTCATATATGGCTCGGTCACTCTTGAGTCTACACGTGGATTAGACACAGACCTCACACTGGCCACCTAACACAGAGGCGCCCAGGCACATTATTTCAAAGGCAGGTAAGTGCCCTCGGCTTTGCCCAACAGGAAATGGATACATCTGTGTACAAACCCTCAGCCAGTATCCCAGCAGGCTCTGAGTGGAGCGGGAAACAGAGTGAGACGCTTCATTTACCACATTCTTCTTTTTGGTTTGAGAAACAGACTCATGCTGGGTAACACACGACTCTCAGCACTCTCCTTGTTAACACAACAGCTGTTTCCCTGGAATGTATAAAAGCATATAATATGGTTTCCTTCCACTTTTAACAACGCTGTACAGATGAGCGTATCATTATTTTATGACAGCATCCTTGTTTTCGTCCAGTTAATTCATAGCATTTCTAGCGTCTAGCTTTTGTCTATTTTACTGTCTGTAGAGATTGTGAGTTCTCTCTCAGTTTTAAAAAACATAAAGTTCAAATAAACTACAAATAAGACTTAATTTAAAACATAATTTACTACTTTAATATGCTACCGTGCAGCCTACGCGTGGACGCATAGCCCCATGCCGTAACCGTCCGCGACGTTGACGCGCACCTCTCAAAAAATGTAATGCATATGCGTAGCGCAAGCTCTGTGATTGGTCGACTTGGTAGCGCTTACGTGTGTGGGCTGAGGTGAGAGCCGCGCGCTCAATGCAGCGAGTGTTTAAAAGTGTGGAGTCCCGTGAAGGAGCTCCGGATGGAGACTGTTGTTTTGTGTTTACCTTATGATTAAAGTTGTTGCAGGTCCGCTGGTTCCCGCCTCAAAATGAACAAATTTGAGCCACTTGTACATTAAGGAAGTGTTCAGAAAAAACAGAACACCAGCGAAGAAACTGCCTACTGCCTACTGCCAGCTAGCGTTTCGGAAGTGTATTGCAGAGAAACAGAAAAAGCGTGCAGAAGTATAAATGCACAGCTACGCGTGAGGCATATGCCGTGGGTTACGGTGATCACTTGATGCAAAAGTATAAACCAGGCTAAAGGCTGGACGATAAAATCGCAGGGCTCGAAGTTAACCTTTTTGCTTGGTAGCACTGGTGCTCCTAACTTAAAAAATTTAGTCGCACCAGCCAAAATTTTGTCACACACACAATTATAAGCACTGTTACTACAAGTTATTAACGGATTCACTGCATTTGAAATCAACACTAATTAAACATTACAAACAAAAAAATTTATATGCATGCACCCACTGGCCCTGCACACACTGCTTGACATGAATAAAACAATAATAACTGCTTTGTTTCCACGTCTAAATATTGCACAGATGCTATTGACATATAACTTATTATTTGCATACGTCATCTTAATAGCAATACCGGTCTTTTCATGAGCTGCAAAATTGGTTTAATCTTAATGAATGCAAGCCCTTTTGCAATAGTGTACGCGGTGTTACATACAGAACCTCTCAAGCTTATATTGAGTAGATGTGGCAAACGCTGTTACCTGTAAACTCCATCCCACAGTCTTTACAGTGAATGCATTAGTCATTTTCATAGCAGGCTTTAACCATATAGACGTCTTTTTATCCACTCTTCGCAAAGTGTAAATGGTGGATTAACACTCACCACATGATCACTAATCAGATGTACCATTATTTGTAACTTTAAGTGGTTTCTAAAACAAAATCTGTCAGTGTGGTTTTCATTTTCATCTTTAGCGCTTTATATTTCTGCGGTTGTAGCTCTGTTATCTAAATGCAGAAGGCATTGACTGAATGATTGACAGCTGATATTAACTGATCCATTCGCATTCAGTTCTAGAGCAGTGAGCCAATCAGAAGAGCTTGAAGCGGGGCAAGCATTGTGGGCTTTGTTTACTGCAGCAAGTTGACATGACAACTGTTTTACACCATTCCTGAGCGTTGCGCTTTAGGTGCAAAGATGCATTCCGGTGAACATTTTGCAGTGAAAACCAGTCACACGGCAACAATTTTATCCATTCACACAAATGCTTTCAAATATTTTCCGGTCACATTTATACAATTTCAGATGCATATACGACCAAATTGGTCTCAATTTCAAGCCCTGAATCAGTATTGGTATTTACTGACCGAATACCAATGTCAATATCGATAAAATAAAAGATTTAGTATGAATCGCTATAGTTTTATTAAAATGTGGCTGCTGAGCGGTTGCCTTAGAAGCAATGCCAATAAGCTTAGGGTGTAAGTTTGTCCTTTACAATGGAGGTGCGCGACTTGCACAACTTGTTACTCCTGCAGTGCTTTTTACTTTTCTCCAGAAACTTATATTGGAGCTGCATCAATGGTTTGTTTGTTTGTCATCCTCTGAAAAAACGGTTGATTACAGAAAGACGGCAGGGCTGCACGAGCACAAAAGCACATTAAAAATGGTGAAGGAAACCATGCAGTGGTGCTTGTCAAAATAACAACACATGCAAAAATGAGTGGAGTATCTAGCAGCAGTGAAAAGATTGTAAATAAAAAAGGATGTAAGGATACCGCCAGAGTGGCTTTTTGGTTTCTTTTCTTGTGCATCCCAGCCACTAGCACCTCATCTGAAAGATTTTTTTTCTAAAAGATTTTCCAACTTAAAAAAAAAAGAAAGCTCAGATTTGATTATCATGTTTGCATGGTATCCACGTGTTTGCAAGGGCTTCCTCCGGGTGCTCCGGTTTCCCCCACAAGTCTAAAAATGTGTGGTATAGGTGAATTGGGTAAGCTAAATTGTCCATAGTGTACAGTATGTGTGTAAATGAATGTGTATGGATGTTTCCCAGTGATAGGTTGCAGCTGGAAAGTTATCCACTGCGTAAAACATATGCTGGATAAGTTGGCGGTTCAATCCGCTGTGGCAACCCCAGAATAATAAAGGGACTAAGCCGAAAAGAAAATGAATGAATGAATGAATGAATGAATGAATGGTTTAAAAAAAATGTAATATACCTAAATGGATTTTTTTTATATATATTTAATAATTATCCATACCGAATGATATGAAACATAATATTCTGATATTTGTTTTTGCAATATTGCCCAGCACTAGGTGTGGCAAAAATTAAGAAAAACAGCTCAGTCATGTTGCTTCTCTCTGTCTGCCTGTCTATTGCAATGCACTAAGCGGGGGAGCTCTTGGGTCCGCCCCCTTGTTAAGTTGGGCGGGAAGTCGAAACTAATTTTCATGTGAAGCAACACGTCCCTAAAACAGCAAACTGTGTACACGGCCTCCAAAATGGCACTTTTTAACACATCATAATAAAAAAATCTGATTTGTGTTTTGAACTGAACCTAAACTGGCACACTCAGAAGAACCATAATATTAATATTACATCTTAAAAAAGGGGTAAAATAGGTGCCCTTTAATATTTGTAATAAACTAAATTATCACTACATAACTGGTGCCTACATGTGAGGCTAAAATATCAACGTTAATATCAATACCAAAATATTGATGTTAATATTTGTGATAAATTCAATTATCACTAAAACAACATAAGCACAAGATGTAACAAGACTTTATATCATACTTAATGACTTAATGTTATTCAGTTTTGCTCCATTATAGAGCAGAAATAAAGCAACCTCAGCATCTGCTTTTAGACATTATATGACTCTCCAGCACTGGAAAACACTGGTTTGCCTAATCATTTGCCTTCTTTTCTCTGTGATATTCCTCTGACCTTTTCCTCTTTGGTAATATCTCTCATCGCTCTTATGATAGTCTTTCTACAAATCTCCCACTTACTTTCCTCTCATCCCCAGCATGTAGTCACCCCGTATCGTAGGTGTCAATTTAACATCTACATGAACAAATAATGACATACATAATATTCATAAAATGAACAGTTAGTCTACCTTAAATAGAACTAATAATTATACTGTTCTTGAATTATTATTTTGTAGGGGTGTGACAAGATCTCCGGCTATGAGATCTCGCAAGTCTAAATCATGACAAGATTTCTGGTTGAGGTGAAAAGTTGTCTTGTGAGTTGTGATGTTATGATGGAGCGTGAGGGTGAATTTAGCACTGAAGATTGGAGGCAGGATTGGATTTGAAATGCACATCAAGTGCTTTGCACACACCTGGCAACCCAGGCTGGCCTCGGTGTTGCACGTCACACATTTGGTTGGGCTGGTGTGACGTAACCGCTTATTTCGCCGGAGTTTGAAAGTTGCTGCATCCAAAAGCAAAGGCCGCTACAAGTGCAGCCACACAAATTAATCATGGACATTACCACACAATGGAATAGCACTTTAGAATTACGATTTCAAAAGTTCACACTGAGCTGTTAATTGATAATAAAGCGTGTTTGGCATGCTGTCCCGGGAGAGAGCCTTCTCGAGGTCTCGAGAACTCCCCTACTTGTGAACTGCTGAGATATATTTGACTAAGAGTTGCCTTAGGATGCTATTTTGGAGTAGTCAATTTACTTATGGTGTATGTCTTTGGATGATGTGAGGAAACCAGAGAACCCAGGGAAAACCCATGTGAGACACTGGGAGAACATGCAAACTCTGCACAGAAACGCAGACTTGCTTGGAGAGGGCCCAACCAGCGGCGATCTTGCTGTGAGGCAATAGTGCTACCCGCTGGGCCACCGTGCTGCCCAATCAGAGAAGGGGAGGAGTAGGGGTGGAAGGGGGGATTCTTCAAGACGAAGATGACTGGAGTAAAAAGCTGTTTATAGTGTGTCAGTATTCATCTGATTGGTGCAAATATACAGAGCTAATGCGGTACCAGCGGTGTTCAATCATAAGCACGTGATCCTCTCGAAATTAGTTTATAAATAAACCACACTATGTGGAATATTCCTATATTAGCCACATTATTGAAGTGCAGTACAAATTTTTCAGTTGAGTAAGACTGTTTTCCATTCATATTTTTCATCACTGAATATTTCTTAAAAATTCTGTAAAAATCGTCTCATTTAGTTTTTGTGAACCCAATGTCATGTCTTGTCTCGTGAAGTTAGCATCTTGTCACAACCCTATTATTTTGTAATCATTTATTACTGTCAGTTACAAAAACAGAGACCAGCTCACTCACTCACTCACTCACTCACTCACTCACTCACTCACTCAAAATAATTAAATGAATAAATAAATAAATAATAATAAATAATATATAAATAAAATGATTGTATAAACTGTATGAATAATATTAATAAATATTAAATCTATAAAAAAATCTAATAAATAAATAAATAAATAAATAAATAAATAAATAAATAAATAAAATATTTAATGCATGTATGCATTGCTTGATTGTTTAATTTTATTTGTATTATTTTGAATTCAGCTTTACGTAACAACTATTTACTCAACAACTAGTTAAACTGAACAGTTCATTTTGAATTAATAATAAAAAAACAAACCAAACACACATAAACTTACACTATGTATATGTCATGGTCACCAGCGATCCAGCCTGTGCAGATCACTGGTAAACGCGCAGATCGCAACGGACTACAAATCCACTGGTATATGCTCACACGCACATGTTCCAGATTCCACTGATTGCACACACTCACAGCCGGAGGATCATCATGGACTGATTACATGGACTATATACACAGCGTACGCACGCAGGCACACACAGTTGCTGAGTCTTGTAAACTGATTGTGAACATTACCAAGCGTTTCCCTTGCCTTCCGTGTTTGAACCTTTGTTTTGTTTGTTTATGTTGTATGCTACCTGCCTTCTGACTGCCTGTATTTTGACTATGACTCTGGATTGCCCATACACTTCTGTTTGATTCTATATTGACCATTGCTTGCCTGACCACTCTGTTTAATAAAACCTGCAAAAGGATCCTCACTCCGTTGTCAAGCGTCACTTCACATTACAGTAATAGATTAAACAAAATCCAAGCTTTGTGCAAATCAATACTTAACATTTTGCTCATTACTGATTACTTTTCAATTTTTGTAATTTTGATTTCAGTCTTTTTCCTCCATGTCATTGAGCTGTTCTTAATTGTTATGTAACACAGTGTAAAGTTGAATTTTGAACATCTGTTACAGTGTCCCCATGTCTTTTGTTTGATTCAGTTTCCTGTGTTGGCTTACTCATCATGCTCTCCTGGGGAGTATTACAACAAGTTTAAGCATATGCAATCGGATAGATTCTAAAAACTGAGTTAACATTCAGAGGATGTAAGTTTCCATAGCAACTTATGCTTTAAGGTTAGTTAACCCCTGAGTTATACACAGTGTGTGTGTGTGTGTGTGTGTGTGTGTGTGTGTGTCTTCCAATATTTCTTTATATACAGTTTTTATAAATATCTACTGTGTAATGGTTTACTTGTATTGTTATTTATTTAAATTATTCTTATTTTACATAGTCGATCTGCATCATCATCAGTTCTGGGTAAGTTTATTCAAAAAAAGTAATTAATTAATAATTACAAGATACATCATCTAATTACTGCCTGAAAAATACCTTTCTTTAACCTCTTAAGGCTCAATGTGTTTTTTTACATGCATTTTTTATTTCTCTTTGCCATTTGGACTTATTTGAACCTAATTAGAATAAAACCTATGTTTCATATTTTAATATGATGTACTTTTAGAGAAAAATGATGCCTATACACTACAGTATATGTGGACTTGTGATCCGAATTTACACAAAACACTTTTTCCTGACTGTTTTTTTAACTTTCTAGGGCTTAGTGGCCACATACATGGACAGCACATTTTAGAATGGCTATTTAAAATACTTTGAATGTTTTATATTTTGTTACAGGCATACAGTGTCACCCTGCAACTATCTTGCAGCATATAAAATGTCCCAAACCCTATCTTTAAGTGTCCAAAATGGGGGGGGGGGGGGGTGTGTGTGTTGTTTTTATGTTGTTTTTACTCTCTGATAGCCAAAACATGTTAAAAAAGTATATGTTATATTCGCATTAAATCCCTAAAGGAGACCTATTATGTCCCTTTTTACAAGATGTTAAATAAGTCTATGATGTCCCTAAAATGTATATGTGAAGTTTCAGCTCAAAAACACCCACAAATGATTTTTTTTAACTGCCCCTTGTAGGTATTGATATAGTTTGCATGTTCTCCGTGTGCTCACGAGAGTTTCCTCCAGGTGCTCCGGTTTCCCCCACAGTCCAAAGGCATTCGCTATAAGTGAGTTGGGTAAGCTAAATAGTCCGTAGTGTATGTGTGTGCGCATGAGTGTGTATGGGTGTTTCCCACACTCAAAAAGATTTTTTTTTGCTTGTTCAAACTACTTAATTAAAACGAGCTGAAACAACACAATTCTTGAGATTTCATTGGGACAAATGTTTTTAATGTTCAATCCTCATAAATTTGTTAAAAGAGTTAAATTAACTTAATCGATTTGTGTTGGGTCAACTTGAATGAATTATTTGGAACCCTGCATTTTTTACAGTGCAGTGATGGGTTGCAGCTGAAAGGGCATCCGCTGCGTAAAACATATGCTGCATAAGTTTGCGGTTCATTTGTTGTGGCGACCCCAGGTTAATAAAGGGACTAAGCTAAAAAGAAAATGAAAGAAGGAATGAATGATTATCTAAAAATACAAAGGAAATGGCTTTTTATTTCATGCTTACCGTCCACTTTATTAGGTAAAATAAACCTGTTCAACTGCTCGTTAATGCAAATTTTAAATCATTAGTATCAATTGATCATCATGTCAACTCCACAGCCTACCTCAGTATTTTTGCTGACCATATCCATCTCTTTATGACCACAGTGTACCCATTTTCTGATGGCTACTTCCAACAGGATAACGCGCAATGTGATAAAGTGCGAATCATCTCAGACTGTTTTTTTAAACATGACAATGAGTTCACCTGAACTCAAATGGCCTCCACAGTCACTAGATCTCAATCCAATAGAACACCTTTGGGATGTGGTGGAATGGGAGATTTGCATCATGGATGTGGAGCCAACAAATCTGCAGCAACTGCATGATGCTATCATGTCAATATGGACCAAAATCTCTGAGGAATATTTCCAGTACCTTGTTGAATCGAAGCCACGAGGGATTAGGGAAGTCCTGAAGGCAAAAGGCGGTCCAACTTGTACTAGTAAGGTGTACCTAATAAAGTGGCCGGTGAGTGTATATATTATATATGTTTCACCCTGCAAAATCCAAAGTGAATGAACGAATAAGCACACAAACAAACAAAGAATGCAAATGAACATTGGAAAACATGTTGGTGCTTATCTGAAACTGCGTAACAAAGTGAAAGGCATGACGGTTTTTAGGGTGGATCTGAGGTTTCCTTGCCTGTTCTCATAAACTTCTGAGGAAATTCAATCTGATTGCCTGCCACTGCGCATAAGCCTTTTCTGATTATGTGAACCATAAAATGCCGTTGTCTCTCCTGAGGTTGAATATTTGATGCTTTGAATTTAACCTAAAACAGGTAGCTTAGATTTGGCCCTAATTAAAAAGAAAAAAATGCATACATTTTTAATCATCTAAAAGACTATACTGGGTGAGGGATTCTGTAACACAACCAAATACCCAGGTAAGTGAGAAAATGTGTTTAAATTCAAACAGGGTATAAGATTTTGTGTAAAGCATGTTAAGCATTAAAAAACACTGTTATCTGTTGTTTACTGCTGTTGTCAGTGGCCTTTCATTCCCAGTTGCTCACTGTAAACAGCATTTGGGCGATAGAGTGACCCAGCTGGGTAACCCGCATGACTCAGCGGCCTCAGGGAGCACAGATGATTCAATCATCCTGTTCCTCCTACACAGCAGCATGATGGAGAGATGTCAGCCTGGGTCTCCACAGTATTTGTTTGGCTGTCTAGATTTCATTTAACACCTGTTCATAGTCTGCTATGGATCGCCTTTGCAGGGACTGGCTCCCGTGCAACACGTAACTGTCCATCTGAAGCTCCTTTCAAACAGCAAATGTTCTCAACATTTCAGATAAAAGACACTGAGACATAAAAGAGGCCTTATGACCATTATTATAATAAGGTCATATGCTTCAACAACAAGCACAGCAAATGCCAAATACCTGCAATACAAGCTCTGTGCATGTCGTCTCGTAATTCTGAGATCACAACACAAGATGGTCTACTTGGAAATCCTTAGATAGCTATGAATCTACTCAGCATGGTGGTCAGCGGGTACAGTGGTCATATTGCACAAGTCCTTAACCTCCGAAATTAATGTCTGTAACTGAGTTGTTGGAGGATGTGAATACCTTTTACCAGTCTTTGGCGTATTTTACATGTGAACCACCCTGAACCAACATTTAAGCTGGATTTTTCATCAGGGTAAACATTGTTTGTGTTTCTACTTCTTTTTCATTCCATATGCACCAGACATTTTCTTTTAAGCACTCCATATTCCTGGGATAACATTGTGCAATTCTGAGTGTGCTCCATGCAGCCGAACAGACATAACAAACCATATGTAGGAGGCACAGTCTTTCCTCTTCATATACACCAGACACTTTCTTATAAATCCCCCATGCTCCTGGAATACTGTGCAATTTTGAGTGTGCTTCATGCAGCTGAATATACTTAAATAATTATTCCAAATTATTAATTTGTCGACTTTAACTGCAGTTTGGCACTTTCACTTTTTATTCAGGAACATTTTCTGCATGTTGCCTGTGACAAACGAGATATTGAAAGCGAGGAACTGCTGGAGAGTGGAGTTTTAATCCAATGTTTGATAATGCACGGCGAATAGGAGAAAACAAATCCTCCTCATTTCTCTGTAACTTAGATGACTCGGTAGGTAGAGTAAGAAAGACGTGTGTGTATAGACTATCATGTCACAAAATGCTGCAAAAATCCTGCACGACGGGAATAGTTTGATCATGTTTACATTCGGAGAGCAGCATTTACAGCAGATCTTTCAGTCTATATTCAATTCATCTTTATTTCTATAGCGCTTATACAATGTAGATTGTGTCAAAGCAGCTTCACATGGAAGTTTATAGTGAATTGAAACACTGTCAGTTCAATTTTCAGTGTTTAAGTTCAGTTCAGCTTAGGTCAGTGTGGGTTAATAATCACTACTGAGAGTCCAAACATTGAAGAGCAATTCCATCGATGCACAGCTCTACAGATCCCGAACCATGCAAGCCAGTGGTGACAGCGGCAAGGAAAAAACTTCACCAATTGGCGAAAGTGAAGAATTTAAAAAACCTCGAGAGAAACCATGCTTAGTTGGGCACGACCATTTCTCCTATGGCCAAACGTCTTGTGCAAACATCTATAATATTGTACTATAATATTGCAGTGATATTAACATACTGTAAACTTAGTAACTAAATCGTTTTGACTATAGTATGTCTTTAAAAACAAAAAGAGCACTGCTGACAATACACACTAACTTCTGAATGAACAAAGAACTGATCGCACACTTAACCGATCTGTAGACACAGGACAATCACACTGGAACTGTGTCTTTTTTAAAAAGGAGACGAGCAGCAACTCCAGATTTCATCATTTCCAGATGCAAAAAGCTCTTGGGTAAAAATGTTCCTTACAAACGCATTATGTCCCGTGTCGCGTGCACTGTAATCCACATGTGAGTCCAGCAGCGCTCTCACAGCGGGAAAATGCAAACAAAACGTGGCGTCTCTTTGCCGTCTGAACACTGCAACAGGTAAACAGTCTTCGAAGCTATCATGCATATTAATGAAGTTTCACGTCATACACAACAGAGCGCACTGATTGGTTTGAACAAAGTCTTTCTTATGAATTAATGCCGCACCCTCAGAGACGTCATGTTGTACTCGCAGGTACAGACAGCCACTCTCCACTCTGGATTTACACGCAAGTATCTCATGGCCGTGAAGTAGCTTCAAAAATTTGTTTCAAACTGGAAGAACGAATTTGCTCAAAATAACGCAAAAACAACCAATTTTCACTTTTTAGTGCAATATATGTGTCCTAATAGTGTTTATAGCAGCGTGGGACACATATATGACTGTCAACAGCTCAAAAAAATGTGTTTTGGTGTTTCGTGACCCTTTAAAGGGCCATGAAACCCCCCTGTCTCAGCAGGGTGTTTTCACACCTCTAATTTGGAAAAAGTCAGGAAAGTGGGCGTGTCCAGCTCTGGGAGTGTGGGAGTGTCGAGGGAGGGAAGGAGGGAAGGATTTGCAAAGTAGGGAGTTTCCATTTGGGCACGCTCTGATTTTCACTGGCAAAACAAACACATACGCAGGGGAGAAAGACAGTGACTGTTTACATTGACATCGGTAATTAAATTATTTGCCAAATTATTAATTTGTCGACTTTAACTGCAGTTTGGCACTTTCCCTTTTTATTCAGGAACATTTCCTGCATGTCCCCCATGACAAACGAGAGGAACTGCTGGAGAGTGGAGTTTTAATGGAATGCTTAATACCACACGGCGTATGGGAGAAAAAAATCCTCCTCATTTCTCGGTAACTTAGATGCACTCGGTAGGTAGCGTCAGAAAGCCGTGTGTGTATAGACTATACAATAATAGTTTATTTGTGGTGTTTACATGTTTACATTCGGAGAGCAGCATTTACAGCGGATCTTTCAGGCTATAATATTGTAGTGATATTAACATACTGTAAACTTAGTAACTAGATCACTGTGACTAAGGTGTGTCTTTAAAAACTGAAAGAGCACTGCTGACAATACAAACAAATTTTGCCATCTGAATGAACAAAGGGCACTGATCTCACACACATTTACCAAATCTGTAGAGACAGGACAATCAACACAAACTGGAGCCGTGTCTTTTTTTAAAAGGAGACGAGCGGCAAATCCGGATTTCATCATTTCCAGATGCGAAAAGCTCTCGGGTAAAAAAAAAAATCCTTACAAACGCATTTCTGTCGCGTGTCGCGTGCACTGTATTCCACACGTGAGTCCAGCTGCGCTCTCATAGCAGGAAAATGAAAACAAAACCTTTGTTGCAGCACAATAATAAATGCAACACTGACGGCCCATGTCTCCAAATTCTCGTTCTTCACTTGTTTTGGCAACACAACGTGGCGTCTCTCTGTCGTCTGAACACTGTAACAGGTAAAACAGTCTTCGAAGCTATCATGCATATTAATGAAGTTGCACCGCATCCACAATAGAGCATGCTGATTGGTTTGAACAAAGACTCTCATATGAATTAATGCCGCACACTCAGAGACGTCACGATGCATTTGCAGGTACAGACATCCACTCTCCACTTAGGATTACACGCAAGTATCTAATCGCTGTGATGCAGCTTCAAAAATTTGTTTCAACCAGAAGAACGAATTTGCTCAAAATAACCCCAAAACAGCCAATTTTGACTTTTTAGTGCAATATATGTGTCCTTATAGTGTTTATAGCAGCACACATATATGACCTCAAAAAAATGTGTTTGGGTGTTTCGTGACCCGTTAACAAACTATCTGTAGGAGGCACACTCTTTCCTCTTCAAATGCACCAGACACTTTCTTATAAACACGCCATATTCCTTGGATAGCAATGTGCAATTCTGAGTGTGCTCCATGCA
>CAIGQZ010032675.1:8601227-8616541 GCA_903798205.1 Danio tinwini
AAATAAATACATAAATAAATAAATACTCCCCAGAATAAGGGCAGGAAGGCACCTGTGCACAGCTCTCATGACTCAGAGAGTGTTAAAGCATCTGCTTTTGATATACGCCCCTGCACTCATGTGGAGCAGGACCCACGGAATGACCAAAGATACTGCAGCCATGAAAACCAAAAGCCTATGAAAGAAGCTTAGAGTAATATCCTGGTCAAGTCAGACAAGATCAACTTCACATGAGGAGATCAGTTTGACTACATCATGGTCAAATCCCACTACGCTTAGAAAAGGTGTTCTCAAAGAAACCATGAATCTTCAGTGAGAAAAAACACAACATTAGTTGATCCAAAAAGTATTCAAAGATGATTCGTTGGATTAACTTAATTTGTTTTTTTTTTAAGTTAAGTGGTTGTAAACAATTTATTCGGGGTGAATTTAAACAAACAAATTAAGTTGAACATTACTAAATGTAATTTGTTTGTTTTAATTTAACCCATATAAATTGCTTGCAACAACTTTGCAGGCATTAGGGATGTGTGATACCACTGGTTTCCTATCCGATCTGATACAAAAGTAAAATGAAGGCGAGTATCGGCGATACCAATACGATACTGTCCAAAAATGACTGTTTGGGAAATTAAAGTAACAAGTAGTTTACTTAAAAGTGTTACTTTATACTGAATACGAGACATAATACTAGTTATTCTTGTTTATTGATGAAGAGTTATTATACAAAAAAAGAGCAAACTTACATATTTATTGACAGCCAAGCATCATGGCTAAGCCTAAAGAAAAACCCCAAAATAAACCCTTCTGAAATGGCTCGCTTAAATTCTCAAAATAGGCTTTGAGTGAGTGACAAAATATTTGGCCTCTTGATGGTCTCTTTGGTAAATTTGGTTCAATATATTAAACCTGTTTCTCCTCAAAGTGAGGTTCAGATAACAATGCATCTTAAAAGTTGATTTTTTTTATTAAGGGAAAAGTAATATTTTTATGGCTTCTTTATCCAAAGAAAATGCTACACTTGAGCTAAAAAGAGAACTAGGACACTTAGTAGTGTGCACCCCATTGAAGTGCTGTGAAAACCTGTGAGAGAGGATTCTTGGGACCCAAAGTGAGATATTGGACAGATAAAGTTGACAAAATGTCTGACTGGCAAACACTGCTTCTAATCAGATGCAGTTCAGCCTGCACAGTACTGTGTTAAGTGCAAGCAAATATATTCGTTTTATGCCATGCTGACTTTCTCTTCAGTTAAACCCGGTAGTGTAAATTAATAAACTACAAATATTCAAACTACTGTAATTGAGTAGTTTTTTTCTCAAGAATTCTAATCGGTATTGGAATTGTACAAGTAGTTTTACAAATGTGTACTTTTACTTTCCCTTGAGTACAGCTTTTGTGCTGTATCAGAACTGTCCAAAGAAGATGTCCAAAATCTTTACACGCATTGACCCAGAGACGGTTTAAATGCATGTCACTGATGAGAAGACGACGTATGTTTACTATATAATGACTGAAATGGCCTTAAACAACCAGCAGGCACAAGACGTCAACATGACATCAGATTGACGTTGTACCCCAACTTCGTGGGAATGTTACATTTTGTTTGGAAATGAAAATCGGGTTGATGTCAGAACTCAACATCAGGCAGACATCAACGTCCAACAACCAACCTAAAATCAATCCAATGTCAACGTCTAATGATGTTACGTCTAGACTTTGCGTGGATGTTACCACTATATGACGTCTATCAGACATTGGACTTTGGTTGCCATACCTGACGAATAAATGTCAGTATCTGATGTCAATGACGCTGGTTTAAGATGTTGGCTTGATGTTGGAAATTTAAACCCAGTCAGTGATGAGAATGATCATGATCAACCAATGCCCACAACTACAGCCTGCTTGCTAGGACACCAAATTGTAGAAAATAAAATAAAATAAACACAACATAAAATTTTTGGTATTGTTATTGGCATATGCACATGATAAACCCATGTTAATGGTGTGTACTAAATAGCAAATCTAGGCTACTTGATGGTGATTGTGACAATAGCCAATTTAGTTTATCCAATTTACCTATACTGCAAGTCTTTGGACTGTGGGGGAAACCGGTGCACCCGGAGGAAACCAACGTGAACATGGGGAGAACATGCAAACTCCACACAGAAATGCCAACTGACCCAGACGGAACTTGAATCAGCGACCTTCTTGCTGTGAGGCGACAGTGCTGTATATTTTCTCATGAGATTGGGCTGGTAATTATAATACAAAAGGTTGAAAACAATTACCAAAATGTAGTTGTTGAAAAAAAAAAAAAGATTTCGATATGATGATGATCTGCATTGCATTATGATCTAACAACTTATCTCATGCCTGGTGTTTGATTTTTTTTTTCAACCCTAATTTCTCACTATAGAACTATATTCTTGCACATTATAAACAATATGGTTTGACATTTAGTAGATTTTTTTGGCGTTTTCTCTTGTTACAAGAAATGAAAGTGAGTTTATTCCACATAACAATAGAAAGCCATTTACCGTGTAACTCCAGTAGAAATGCAGTGCATACGTCTGCTAAGGTTAGACTTCAACCACAAATAAAGCAATGCTTTGAGGGCAGTTCTGTCTGATACACACTTGAATCACAGTGAAGATGTGAAAACTGGGTGCTAATGCTGCGATGGCTGTCATGTAGCTGGAGGTATATCTCAAAGCTGCAGCAGATGTCTTGAGCCGAACTGCAAATGAGAAGAATCTCTCTAAATGAGGTTCAATGTTTCGCTTCAACACTCTCTCAAGCGTCTATGAGGCAAGAACTTATCACAATAACGTTTCGAAATGCGCCTGTTTGACCTCAGGATCCACACACTGACACAGAGAACTATCTGGACATATTTTCAACATAATAAGATGCCCTTAGCGCAGAATGAGGTCAGTAGATATCACTGAATATGAGCTGCTCTGTGAAGAGGTATGGAAAGTTATGATATGAAATGGTATGAAAGTGTGTTTTATGTCAAACGGTTTCTCTTTTTTTTTAGGCACTGTCTAAGGAAGGAGCATCACATGAAATCAATGAGATAGGAGATATGGAAGATATGGCCTAAAAGGCCATATAAGCTTGATTAATTGAACACATTAGCTTGATTTTGATTATTGAACGATTATTTCGTTTTTAATGTAATTATTGATTTACTTATTAGGGTGGCTTGAGAAAGCCAACATACTGTTATAATACTTAAACTTCTTCTGTTTCTTAGACTATTTAAACCTCTTAGGGCTTGAGTGTCCACATACATGGAGAGTACATTTTAGCTCTTAAGTGGCTATTTCAAATACTTTGAATGTTTTATATTTTGTTACAGACATACAGTGTCATCCTGCAACTGTTTTAAGCATATGAAATGTCCCAAACCCTATCTTTAACTGTCCAAAATGGAAAAAAAAAGTTTTTACTCTCTGATAGTCAAAGCAAGTAAAAAAAAACAAAAAACAAACTTGGTTTATATTTGCATTAAAAAATTCAGGAAAAAGTGTTTTATGTAAATTCGAACCACGAGTCTACATATATGAACATAATTTTTATCTAAAAGTACATCATATCAAAAGATGATACTTAGATTTTAATTCTAATTAGGTTTGAATAAGCCCAAATAACAAAGTAAAATTAAAAATGCATGTAAAAAACACCTTGGGCCTTAAGAGGTTAAGAACAAGTGTCCTCCTAGACCGTTCATACTACAACCACCAAACCAACTTCAACTCCTATATCTTTTCCAACTAATCCGACTTACAGTTTTCCAAAAACTGACCCGGAAAATCTGAAAAAGTCCTATTGACTTAACAATGGACCAAACTTTGTGATTTCATAACTTTGCACCAGTCTGCCAAACAGACTTAAGGTTGGGCTCATTTAATCTGCCAATTACTGATGACCTTTCAACTTTCTAGCCACACCCTAGCAACCATTTATGGTTGCCGTCCAATACAATTCCATTGTAAAAAAACTGCCATTGACTTTCAATGTACAAACTAACAACATGCCAATCCATACTAACAATATACTAATCTATACTAGAAACATACTAACAAAACACCAACCCATACTAGAAACAAACGAATCTATACTAGAAGCATACTTACAAACATACTAACATACTAATTATACTAGAAACATACTAATAATATACCAATCCATACTATTAACATACCAGCAAACATATCAATCATACTAGCAACATGCTATATTATACTATAAACATACTAGCTACATACAAATTTATACTAAATTCATGCTAACAACATGCTAGTTTATACTAGAAACATGCTAGCAACATGCTATAAAAGTTAAAAAGTTAAATATCTTGAGCGTTTCTTTACTATACTCTCATAATCCTTCTGCATACGCAGCAAATAGCTTGCATTATAGCAAAACATGTCTTGGCTTTTATACATTAGGTTATGAATTTCGGTTTTAGGTTCTTTGAAATGAATCACTTAGCCCTATGAAATCACATGCAAAGGCAAAGAAAATATGACATTAATTAATTGGGATTTGAATTTGGGTGCTGACAAAGCCAAAATGACAAACACAAATTCTTATTTTTCACCTTCTACCTTACCTGTTCAAATAAAAAAGGAGAATATATTATACAACCCTAATATACTACCCTAACTACCAAAAGGTTTTCACAAACAGAACTGGCATCAGACTTATAAATGATATTTACTCATTATTTACAGAGACAAGCTACCACATTTAATGGACACTCCATAAATAAGAGTCAAACAGGCAAAGGGTTAAATAAACCAGTAGATCAAGCTATCTAGAAGACTACAACTTTCAAATAGCTTGCCCAGCACTGAATATGGTTTCTCAACACTCATAACCATTTATTCATTAATTGTCCTTCGGCTTAGTCTATTTCAGAGGTCGCCACAGCGGAATGAACTGCAAGCTATTCCAGCATATGTTTTACGAAAACACCCAAACACACTCAACGTTAAATAAAGTTTAAAAGTTAAATATCTTGTGTTTTTATTTACTATACTCTCAAAATCCTTTGCAGACTTTTTACAAAAAGCTGTGCAGCAATAGCAAAAAATGTCTTGGCCTTTATACAATAGGTGATGAATTTCGATTTTTTAGATTCTTTGAAATAAAGCCCTATGAAATCACATGTAAAGGCAAGGTAAAATATGAAATTAATTAATTGGGGTTTGAATTTGGGAGCTGATAAAGCCAAAAGGACAAACACAAAATCCTGTTTAACCTATTTAAATAAAAAATATAAATATATACAATTCATACCCTAACTACCAAAAGGTTTTTACAAACAGAACTGGCATCAGACTTTTATATGATATTTACTCAATATTTACAGAGACAAGCTACCACATTTAATGGCCATTCCATAAATAAGTGTCAAACAGGCAAAGGGTTCATTCAAACTATCTAAAACAGTGGTCCTTAAACACTGGGCCTCTGACCTATACCGGTCCTGGATCAATTGGTACCGGGCCGCACACGAAACCATAAACTATTTCCATTTTATTTATCTAAGTCTGAATGATCTTTTATTTTGAAAAATGACCGTATTTTCTCACTTACGTCTCGATCAGTTGAGCGCCTAAATTTAACCCACAATCAGCAAAATGACAAAGAACAGACATCTTTGGAAAGTTTCTTTGCTAAGGGGAAAAGACTGTGAAGGTCCCGTGCACTGCCAAGGAATGGATCCACAACCCATTTGTCAACAAATTAGCCAAATCCAGCATGTCTGTGCAAGAAAATCAACTGCTGGAGATTGAAAATGATGGCGGTTCACATATCATGTCTTTTCTAGAGTTCACGCAAGTTTGTTATTTCCAATGGAGGTGCGCAGCGTGCTCACGCCTTCCAGACGCACGCAGTTGAATGAATGCCACAAGCGCACCACGAGTCATGTGACAAGAACTGACCGATTAGCTTCAGCTTGTATGGAATATACAATATACACATTTCAGTTGACTAATTATTTCAGACAAACACAGGACACCCAAACACTGCAGTGCTTTGTAATTTTTCTCTATAAATAAAACTTGTGTAAGAGTGACAGAAATGTTGATGGTCACGTAGCAACCTACAAACCACTGCTCCAATCAATCTCTAGCACCCCTAACCCCCGTCCTCAACCACCCCCCCCCCACCCCCCCCACCCCGCAAAATTGTCAAAGAGTTGACTGGTCCAAGGTGATAAAAACGTTAAGGGCATCTTTTAAATAGCTAGCTCAACACTGAATATGTTTTTTTTAAACACTCATAACCATTTAATCATTAATTTTCCTTCGGTTAAGTCTCAATTTCAGAGGTTGCCACAGCGGAATGAACCACTAATTATTATGCCGTATGTTTCACGCAGCGTAATCCCTTCCAGCCGCAATCCAGACTGGAAAACATCCATACACTCTCATTCATACGCATGCTCATACACTATGGCAAATTTAATTCGTTTATTTTCTTTTCGGCTTAGTCCAGGGGTGTCCAAACTCAGTCCTGGAGGGCCATTGTGTCCTACACAGTTTAGTTTCAACCCCAATCAGACACACCTGGGCTAGCTAATCAAGCTCTTACTAGGCTTTCTTGTAACATCCATGCAGGTGTCTTGAGGCAAGTTGGAGCTAAACTCTGCAGGACACCGGACCTCCAGGACCAAGTTTGGACACCCCTAGTTTAGTCCCTTCATTTATCTGGGATCGCCACAGCCAAATGAACCGTCAACTTATTCAGCATATGTTTTATGCAGCGGATGCCCTTTCAGCTTCAACCCATCACTGGGAAACATCCATACACACTCATTCACACACTAACACTATGGCCAATTTAGCTTATTCAATTCACCTGTACCACATGTTCTTGGACTTATGGGGGAAACCGGAGCACCCGGAGGAAACCCACGCGAACACGGGGAGAACATGCAAACTCTACACAAAAATGCCAACTGACCTCGAACCAGCAACCTTCTTGCTGTGAGGTGATTGTGCTATCCACTGTGCCACTGTGCTGCCCACTATGGCCAATTTAGTTTATTCAATTCACTTATAACACATGTCTTTGGACTGTGGGGGAAATCAAAGCACCTGGAGGAAACCCATGTGAACATGGGGAGAACGTGCCAACTCCACACAAAAATGCCAACTGAAGTTGCCGGGACACGAATCAGCGACCTTCTTGCTGTGAGGCGACAGCGCTAACCACTGAGCCACCGTGCCACCCATCACTCATAACCATTCTCACACAAACCCTGGAATACGACAAAACACACTAAGATCTCTTGGAGTTTGTATTTATTTTGTCGCTTTTAGGGCAAATCTATTTTTGGGTCACACATATGCATTTCCCAAAGCACAGTACAAGCTCTCATGCATGATGGGTAATTATCTAGGGGCAAAAAAAAAAAAAATAGACCTTGACTTCTCACTCTGATCCAGAGAGACCTTAATAGTGATCACCATGTTTTAAACAAAACTTTTCCAAAGGTTTACTTAAGATTGAACAGATTTACATTGTAGCTGTGTAATTAAGCCTGAAGTGTTTTTTAAAAATATTATTTAATTTAGACTTTTGATTAATTCTTTGGATAAATTCTTATTAACAGCTGCCAAGTGCTTATTAAACACAATGCCAAGAGCAGCCTTGAACATTATGATTTGCATTATGATTCATAGTAAGTGTCTGTGTTTTTATATTTACTAAACTATAGCGCCTTTGTGGACAACATTCGTTTACTTGTTTATTCCTAAATATCAAAAGTGTCCAAAAATGAAGCGTTTCTTCACACTGACCATGCCTGCTTAATTGCATAGGTCTTTACAAGATGCCAACATGCTAACGAAACAAAATGTAACATTTTTTTAATGTAAGAGAGTTCTGATCTGGCTTCTTTTTCCTACAACTTAAAAATATGTACTTAAAACATACAGTTAAAGTCAGAATTATTAGCACTTCTGAATTATTAGCCTCCTGTACATTTTCTCCCCAATTTCTTTTCAACGGAATGATTTTTTTTCAACACATTTCTAAACATAATAGTTTTAATAACTAATTTTTAATAACTGATTCGTTTAATCTTTGCCATGATGACAGTACACAATATTTTATTAGTGTTTTTTCAAGACTATTTAGCTTAAAGTGCAATTTAAAAGCTTAACTAGGTTAATAGGGTTAATTACGCAAGTTAGGGTAATTAGGCAAATCATTGTACAACAGTGACAATCTGTAGACAATCAAAAAATATATATTGCTTAAGGGGCACATAATATTGACTTTAAAATGGTAAAAAAAAAAAAAAAACTGTGTTATGAGCTGCGTCCCAAATGGCACACTACACACTATGCACTTATGCACTATGTAGTTATGCACACACTTAACAGCATAGTATATGTATGTAGTGTCGTCCCAAATGGAACACTAATGGTTATTTTACTAAGCGGAAATTCAAATCGTTCCCCTGATGACATTTGATGGTTGCTGTATTAGTAAAAAAAAAAGACCAAACGACTGAATAATATCTGCCATGAGTATAACCTCATTCACCATCGGGAGGCAGCATAATCACTCTCGTAGGAGATTTTTGCTTTCACAATCCTAAATAAATAAAGTAATCCAACATGTGCGCCCGATAGCTCCGCCCTTTCCGCTATGTGAGCAAATCTGCGACTGTTGAGTGCGTGAAGTGTCCATCATTCCACATTTCATTTTAACGGTAAAATGAGTGCATCATCCGGGTAATTAAAGTGTACTTCTTATTTTTGGAGGTTTCTGTGTGAACGCACTACTTACACTATTTATACTACAAAATGATGTAGAATAGTGCATAAGTATGCCATTTTGGGTTTTGGTTTAGTTTTCTTTTCTTTGCTGGTGCTGGGCTGCCCACTAGATGGCACTCTAATATTGAGGTCACTTGTTCCCTTGTGTGCGCAGGTTGAAGTGCATTACAGGTGTGTCACTTTGCCGGTGATGAGTGCATGTTAAATGTATTCCTAATTTCTTCCATCAGGAGATAAGCTTGCGTTTTTGGCTTGCTTTGGACTGCCTGACCGCTCCTCAAGCACCAGAATTTTTGTTTGTTTGAAAGAGTATTTATTTTGAATTTGATGCTTGTTTCAAGAGTTCACACTTAGCTGATGGTTGATTATAAAGCTTGTTTGGCATGCTGTCTCGGGAGAGAGCACTGAGCTCATAAGATCCTCGAGCCCGGGGCTCCCTCTCGTTTGCAAGGCGAGAGAAGAGTTTGAGCTTAGGTAGATCTTGAGAACTCCCCTGCTGTAGTAGCTAATGAACACAGAGTGATTGCTCTTAAGAGATATCTACTTACTAGGAGCATGTCTATGGTGTTGATTTAGATTAGTCAATTAACTTAAGTTGCATGTTTTTGGACGGTGGGAGGAAACCGGGGAACACCGGGGAAACCCACGTGAGCATACGGAGAATCTGTAAACTCCACACAGAAATGTCGGCTGGCTTGGTAAGGATTAGAACCAGTGAAGTTCTTGCTGTGAGGCAACAGTGCTAACCACTGGGCCACCGTGCCACCCATCTAGGAAAGGAGGAGGAGTAGGGGTGAAAAGGGGGATTCTTTAAAACGAAGATAGCTGTTATATGGAACTTAAGGTATTTATAGTGGCTTAAGAATTGTCTGACTGGTAAATCATAAATTGAATAACGTGGGGCCGGCTACAAGCAATCATAAGCATGTGATCCTCTCGAAATTAGTTTATAAATAAACTTCACTTAAATTATTTTAATAGCTTTTTTTTTTTTTTTGATTGACAGCGTGTGCTTTTGTTAACGTTGCAGGATGTCTAGAGACGGAAAGTTTGTAACAACTGCTTTTATTCTAGCTGAAATAAAACAATTGCAGGTTCATTCTGAAAATGTACCCCTATATACATTTCTGGAGATTGCCAAATTAGTTCCAGGAGGTGCTTTTTTTTTTGCAGTTTTTGCTTCTCGCAAATCTGCCTTTGTGTACGCTTTTTGAGATCTCAATTTTCTCTCGTGAGTGCCATTCGCACCTGCCCATCATACGTAAATCCACCAGAGGCCAGTGTCAACTGACTGACAGACTGACCGACTGACCCACTTTCCTCCTTTCCTAAACCCAACTGATAGTGTTTCCAAAAACACCAATTGACCAGTGCCTACCCACATCCCTAAACCCAACCACAGTGTTTTCAAAAAGCAATCCAGAAAAAGAAAAACTTGCAGCAACCTGATTTTTACCACGTTTTCAGATTTTTACCACATTCTCACCCTGTTATTTACTTGTTTGTTTAATTTTTTGCCATTTGTTTTGACGTACACAGAGAACCACTGGACAAACTGATAACAGCGGAAAAGCCATCCATATGGGGGTAAGTGGTCATCTGATAAGTGTGTAAAAGAACAACATCATACCAAACTGTAGCAGGGCTCAAAATTAACTTTTTTACTTGGTAGTCCCGGTGCTCCCAACTTCAAAAATTTAGGAGCACCAGAAAAAATTTAGGAGCACCCACCAAAAATGAATAAACACCACTGCAAATTTTATATAAAGGGATTTATTGTATTTGTAAAACAACATCAATAAGGACTAACAAAAATCTGAAACAACTAACTAATGCTGTGATGACATTGATATCTGTGCAATAATTCCAAAATCAATGTCTAATAATTATAAAATATTATTAATGATGATGATAATGTCAATAATACTTACAATGATTTACATTTGTCATTATCATGCTGCCCCGAATGTGCTTGAATGTGAGTTATGTACTGTAAAAGGTCCTGCTGTTACTTTATGAAAAATAAATTTATGGTTTGCATCAAACAAAAATGAAGCATTGCAGTAAGAAATATTTATTTTGCACTGTTTTTTTTGCATTGTTTTTTATGCATGTCAATAATATTTCTGCTACAAAACAAACGTAAGATTATAATAAATCATTCAATCCAATGCTGAAAGCTGCAAAGCAGTCATTAGTAAATAGAAAAATTATACACATCTCAAGAAAGAATGGACCAAAGAAAGTAAGAAAGGTCTCACTTCTGCCACTCTTTAAAAGTTTTGGTTTCGGTTTGTGTCATTGTAAATGTTCAGTCTCGTTATGCAGTGATTTTAAATTTTTCTGTGTTTGTAGAAAAGCAGGCGAGTCAGCCAACCCAATATAAGAGCAGACAGAGCAGGATTCTCGTGATGACCACCGGTGCAAATACCGTTCTTTGTTATGAGCCGCAGATTCAGTTTAAACTTAGTAAAGGCAAGCTTCTTTGGCGATGGTGTACAGTGTCGGATTTTACATTTAGCGGACATTTGCGCTGAACACGCAGTGAATGCAACGCATCGAAATTCGCGCACCTTCTCCGAAAACACTCGAATGATCTCGGCTGGCACCCTTAAAAGTTCCCTGTTTTCTGACAGCAGAAAGCCTTGAGTGATTGACAGCTAATATGAACCAATATAGCGGCAGGAAAGTCCGATTCAGCACGTTTTTAGAAAAAAAATCGAAACAAGTCGCACGACAACCACTATATGCAGTCGCACAAATGCTCCCAAATATATAATGAGGTTGCATAGATTAAATTTCGGGTGCATATGCGACCAAAATGGTCTCAATTTCGAGCCCTGTGTAGTGTGTGTTTAAAGACGAAATGCAGCCATACATACTTCTGGCTACATAATTCGCAATCTCCAGAAATGTAAAGACTTTCTGCAGAAGATATATATATGTATATATATATAAAATACTGTAAAGAATTCTTTGCTCTATTAAAAAATAATTGGGAAATATTCCTCTTTTTCAAAGTATAACATCACATAACTGCAGGCTGCAGTTAAATTCAACTCTTCAAATGCATTCTTTCACATTAAATTAATATCTCTTGTGCAAATAAATTATGAACAGCAGCTAAGCTCATTCTTTTCTTTACTCTCTGCCTCTAGATTATAGAGTGCCACTCGATCAGATCCAAGACCTGTGAAGAGATGATGCCAAATACGAGGACTTGAAAAAAAGATGCCAACCATCAGCATGTCAAATACACTTCATTAACCATGCATTGCTATCAGTGGTGTAAAGTAACAAATTACAAATACTCAAACTACGGTAATTAAGTAGTTTTCTCAGGAATTGTAAGTTACTAAGTAGTTTTAAAAATGTGTACTTTTACTTTACATTTTTATTGAGGTACTTTTACTTCATTATTTTTCTTTCAACCTGCAGTCACTACTTTTTTTTCCTGTCTATGAGGATTAGAAAACATCCAACCTAAAATCAAGCAAATATCAACATCTAATGATGTTACAGCTGGACATTGTGTGGAAGTTACCACTATTACGTCTATCAGAGGTTGGATTTTGGTTGCCATACCTGACGAATAAATGTCAATATTTGACGTCAATATGACGTTGGTTTAAGATTTTGGCTCAACATTGGATTTTTGGTCAATTTCTAACACAAGCTAAAATAAAAAAAATATCAACTTATCGACATCTTTATTGGACACCAAAATAACGTTGTCTCATTGCTCACTACTCTTGAGAACTTTTGAAAGGGCTACTTTTTACTCATACTTTGAGTAATATTTACAACAGATACTTTTACTCTACTTGCACTAGGTTTTTGGCAAGTAATGGTACTTTTACTTAAGTGTGATTTTTCAGTACTCTTTCCACCACTGATTGTTATTACATGTCCAAATTATTTCTTTTGGAAGGACACTATATAAGGTAGAACTGCAGCTAAATAACTGCAGCTAAATTATGTTTATATGCTGCCAACCCTATACACAACTGCTTAACTTTTTGGATTTTGACTGAAATATAATGATGTGCACCTTTCATGAAGCTGCTTTGGAATGATAATTATTGTGAAAAAAGCATTACAAGTAACAATTTTTTTTTTTTTCAGAAGTACACTTACAAAAATTGACAGACATGTTGAACATTCCAATACCTACAAAAAATTTCCATGGCTGTTTCTCAATTCCAAGAATGCAGAGAACGGACTTGCGTTCTTGTAAAGACCTTTCTTGCCAGGTATACTCGGAAGAATGAACTCGGGAGACCGTAAGAACAGAGAACACGCTCTCTGAGAAATGAGATGCTGCGTGCTTCCTGATGGTCACATAAACCACGCACTTTAATGGAAAACTATTTACATTATTAAACATTACAGCATTCATACAATAGTTTATTGTTTTTCCCCTTTTCAAAATATCTACTCTGCATAAAGATCTTACAAATATATGTTAATAATATGTTACAAATATACAATACACTCTCAGAAAAAAGGTAGAAATTTGTACCTACAAGATCCATATTAATACCTCAAGGGTACATATTAGTACCCACAAAGTACAAAAACGTTCCTTTTAAAAATTTTAGGTACTAATATATACTTTTGAGGTACCAATATGGACCCTTTAAGTACAAATGTGGACCTTTTGAAAAGGTACCACCCCAGTGACAGCTTGCGTACCTTTATTTCTGAGAGTGTATAAATAATACAGATTTCAATACAAATTTCAGCAAATAAAGACTCTTTATGTGTTTATTCCTTTAATAATATTTTTTGCGGTAATGTTTATATTCACTGTTTCATTTAGGGATACCCCTGAGATAATTAAGTTATATCTCTAAACTTTAATAATAAACCTATATAAAATGTTGCGCTTCCCACCTCCAGTCGCAATGACTTCTGGGACTTCTAGAGCGAGTTTGGTGCTCAATTCTGCATCCATGCGTCCTCGATATAAAGAACACATCCGGGAAGATTCGCGCGTCCTCCGTTCTTGTGGTCTTGAGTTTTGGGACCAAACTTCGGCAGTTGGTGATGATGTTACATGTAAACACGAGGACGCAAGATATATATATATATATATATATATATATATATATATATATATACACACACACACAGGTAAAGTCAGAATTATTAGCCCCCCTTTTTTATTTATTTATTTATTTGTTTATTTATTTGTTTATTTATTTATTCGTTTGTTTTTTTTTATATTTCCCAAATTATGTTTAACGGAGCAAGGGCATTTTCACAGTATGATAATATTTTTTCTTCTGGGGAAAGTCTTATTTGTTTTATTTTGGCTAGAATAAAAGCAGTTTTTATTTTATTTTTTTTAAAAAACATTAAGGACACAATTATTAGCCCCTTTAAGCTAGATAGTTTTTCGATAGTGTACAGAACAAACTATCATTATACAATAACTTGCCTAATTATCCTAACCTGCCTAGTTAACCTAATTAAGCCTTTAAATGTCACTTTAAGCTGTATAGAAGTGTCTTGAAAAATATCTAGTAAAATATTATTTACTGCCACGGCAAAGATAAAATAAATTATTATTAGATATATAGTTATTAGAGATGAGTTATTAAAACTATTATGCTTAGAAATGTGTTGAAAAAACCTTCTCTCTGTTAAACAGAAATTTAGGAAAAAAATAAACAGGAGGGCTAATAATTCTGACTTGAACTGTATATAATTAATAAAGTTATTTTTGAATGTAAAGAGGCATCACATTTTTTAGCCACATAGTTTTAATTATATTTTTTTAAGGACTCCATAATCAAAGTTATCACTAAAATATGACTTTTAGTCAACTAGATTTATGCTAAAAGTGTATACAGGTGGTTCAAACGTACAGTTAAAGTCAGAATTATTAGACCCCCTTTGATTATTTATTTATTTTTATATATTTCCCAAATGATGTTTAACAGAGAAAAGATATTTTCACAGCATGTCTGATAATATTTGTCTTCTTCTTGTCTTATTTGTTGTTTCGGCTAGAATAAAAGCTTTTTTTTTTTTTTTTTTACATTTTAAGGTCAAAATTATTAGCCCCTTTAATCAATTTTTTTTTTATAGTCTACAGAACAAACCATCATTGTACAATAACTTGCCTAATTACCCTAACCTGTCTAGTTAACCTAATTAACCTAGTTAAGCCTTTAAATGTCACTTTAAGCTGCATAGAAGGGTCTTAAAATATTTAGTAAAATGTTATTTACTGTCATCATGGCAAAGATCAAATAAATCAGTTATAAAAACTATTATGTTTAGAAATGTGTTGAACAGCTTCTCTCCAATAAACAGAAATTGGGGCAAAATAAACAGGGGGGCTATTAATTCTGACTTCAACTGTTTATGTGTATAACTGTGTAAAGTTGATGCCTTTTTATAAATATAAAGTCTCTACTGCTCCTCCTTTTTACTTCAGTGTGTGTGTGTGTGTGTGTGTGTGTGTGTGTGTGTGTGTGTGTGTGTGTGTGT
>CAIGQZ010032675.1:8624109-8636461 GCA_903798205.1 Danio tinwini
ATATATATATATATATATATATATATATATTACTAGTTATAGTAGTCATTCATATTACGCAATGGGTCAACCAATCATGCATGTAGTACTAAACCATTTAAGTTTAATAATTAAATTCTCCATAGTGATCAACGATGCGGATAAACTGGCAGACATAATTCAATTCAATTCAATTCAATTGATCTTTATTTGTATAGCGCTTATACAATGTAGATTGTGTCAAAGCAGCTTCACATAGAAGTTTATAGTGAATTGAAATAGTGTCAGTTCAGTTTTCAGTGTTAAGTTCAGTTCAGTTTATCTCAGGTCAGCGTGGGTTAATAATTACTACTGAGAGTCCAAACACTGAAGAGCAATTCCATCGATGCGCAGCTCTACAGATCCTGAACCATGCAAGCCAGTGGTGACAGCGGCAAGGAAAAAAACTTCACCAATTGGCGAAAGTGAAGAATTTAAAAAACCTCGAGAGAAACCAGGCTCAGTTGGGCACGACCATTTCTCCTATGGCCAAACGTCTTGTGCAGAGCTGCAGTCTAGGCAGTCTAATGATTGTGAATGTATATGGGAACACATATATTAAGGATAAATTAACATTTTAAGAACTTACTGATGAACTTATTAGTCTCTTTGTTTTTGGTTTAAGAGATAAAGACACTGATGGTCATCTCTGCACACTGCAAAAACAATTTTCTTACTTAGATTTTTATGTCTTGTTTCTAGTCCAAATGTCTAAAAATTCTTAAATCAAGAATACTTTTCAAGACAAGCAAAACATGTTGTCTTGTTTAAATAAATAATATGCCAAAATGAAGTGAGTTTTTCCTTAAAACAAGCAAAATAATCTGCCAATGGGGTAAGCAAAGTCATCTTGTGTCAAAAGGAATAACACTATTATTTTGCTTACCCCATTGGCAAAATTTTTTGCTAGTTTTTAGGAAAAACTCACTTAATATTGGCATATTATTTCCCAAAACAAAGGCAATATGTTTTGCTTACCTTGAGATATTTGGACTAGAAACAAGACAAAAAACAATCTAAGTAAGAAAAGCTTTTTTACAGTGCAGTAGTGAATGAACCTGCATGTTTCATACATAATCTCAAAATAATTGTTTTCCATTTGAATTGGTTCACTTGAAAGTAGACATCTTGCTCTGTAGATAAATGCAAGGTGCACACAGTTTATTTTCTTTCTTTTTTATTTTATTCTCAAGCTCACAAAGACATATGGCAGAAGACAAACATATGGTGGAAGTTTGCTTTTATTACTTTACAAAAGCACAATGTTTTGTTGTTATTGAGTGCACAGAAGAAAAAAAATAGTCTTTAAATAAACTCCTCATTGACAAAGTCTGTATGAAATCAAAATATAAATTATATTCAATGACTTTTAAAATGCATTTTTAGGCATTTTCACACACTACTTCAGCTCTGCTTGTGTGTGCATTTGAAAAAGGTGCCGGGCTATTGGCATCTATTGCAGTATGGATCATTTCTAGTGCACACTGCTTTATTTCTGCATAGTAATGATCTTTATATTGCGGATCAAGTACAGTCACGATGAAGTGCAGAGGATTCAATCAGATCAAACAGACACACCGCAGACATGCTGCTTCAGACAACACATGCAGACAACAAATTTAAGTATTGGAAGTACATCTAATGACTACATTTATTTATTTAATTTTTTTACGTTAATAGATTTATCTGCAACTAAAGGAGTAATAGATTTTTATTAGACCGAGCTTGTTTTCATCAACTATCATCAATTATAAGACATGATTTAATAGCTGTAGACTGTAGAATCTCCAAGCTAAAAATTCTTAAACTGAACTTAAAGTCCATGTGAATAATAATAATAATAATAATAATAATAATAATAATAATAATAATAATTAGATGTTAGTATAAGTATGTTTTTTCTTAAGGATATCTAAACGGGTGTGCTCCAAAGCAGTGAAAATATTCACATTTACAAGATATAAACATTCAAAGCTTTACACTGTAAAAATGTTGGGTTCCACACAATTCCTTCATGTTTCCTGACACAAATTAAGTTAACTTAACAAAATAATTAAGTTGTCCCTCCTCAAAAAAACAAAATTGTGTTGATTCAGGTCATTTTAAATAAGCAGTTTGAACAAGAATCAAAAATGATTTATAGATTGTAAGTTTTTCACTTATATTAAGTAACTAAAGTTTATTTTAAAAGCAGTTTATTTTTTCTTTCAGTTTTGCACTGACCAATGTGTTGAACAAAACCATTACAACACATTCTAAAAATATATAATAAAATAACAATAAAAAATTTAATAAAATAATAGTACTTCCAACAACAATACACATTCATGGTTAATAGCCTGGAAAAAAAGCGATTGAAAAAAAAGTGTCCTAAGTCTGGTCTTAAAGAGAAAGAAGCAATCTTAATGTCTGATGGCAGCTGGTGGAACAGCGACTGCAAAAGCTCTGTAATAAAGCTAAGGAACCTGTAATAAAGCTTTATTGGCTGACCTGAGGGACCTAGGTGTAGGATGTAAATTAATAAGTTTAGAAATCTAAGAAGGTGCTTGCCCATTCAGAGCTTTAAAAACAACTTTTTTCACATGATTTTATGTTACAGCCTCAATCCTTTTCAGCACCTTAATTGCAGTTCACATGTGGTAAATTCAGTTGATTGGACATGATTTGAAAGAAATACACTTGTCTATATAAGGTCCCAGGGTTGATAGTGCATGTCAAATCACAAACCAAGCATGAAGACAAGGGAATTGTCTAGACCTTTAAGATAGGATTGTCTCGAGGCACAAGGCTTGGGAAAAATTTCTGCTGCTCTGAAAGTTCCAATGAGCACAGTGGCCTCCATCATCATTCATAAGTGGAAGATGTTTGGAACCACCAGGACTCTTCCTAGAGCTGGGTGGCTATCTAAGCTGAGTGATCTGAAGCCACTCCCTACCTGGAATTTGCCAAAAGGCATCTGAAGGACTCTCAGACCATAAGAAACAAAATTCTCTGCTCTGATGAGATTAAAATTAAACTCTTTGTAGTGAATGCCAGGCGTCATGTTTGAAGAATACTAGGCATCGCTTATCACCAGGCTAACACCATCCCTACAGTGAAGCATAGTGGTGGCAGCATCAGGCTGTGGGGATGTTTTTCAGCAGCAGGAACTGGAAAACTAGTCAGAATAGAGGGAAAGATGAATGCAGCAATGTACAGAGACATCCTGGGTGAAAACCCGCTTCAGGACGGCTCATCTTCCAGCAGAACAATGACCCAAAGCACACTGCCAAAATGTTATTGAAGTGGCTTCGCAACAACTCGTGAATGTCCTTGAGTGGCCCAGCCAGAGCCCAGACCTAAATCCTATTTAACATTTCTGGAAAGATCAGAAAATTGCTGTATACAGTCACATACCATCCAACCTGATAGAGCTTTACAGGTAATGCAAATAGCAATGGGCAAAAATTCCCAAAGACAGGTGTGCCAAGCTTGTGGCATCATATTCAAAAAGACTTGAGGCTGTAATTGCTGCCTAAGGTGCATCAACAAAGTATTAAGCAAAGGCTGTTAATGTACACAGTGTACAATGTACTTAAGTACATGTGATTTTTCTGTTTTTTATTTTTAGTAAATTTGCAACAATAAAAAAATATATTTTTTTTTTCACATTGTCATTATGGGGTATTGTGTGTAGAATGTTGAGGAGATAAATTAATTTAATCCATTTTGGAATAAGGCTGTAACATAAAAAAGGTGAAAAAAGTGAAGCGCTATGAATACTTCTCGGATGCACTGTACATACATACATAATCTATAATATTTACATAATATACAGTGCTCAGCATATAAGAGTACGCCCCTTACAAATATTTCATTTAAATTCTATATGTAATTCTAATGTTCTATAGGATGCATTAAAATATTATATTTGTGCACATACATTAGATTAATCTGTACTAAAGCCAAATCTGGAAATAATCTGGCAAAATAACTTACAATAATGGTAAAAAAATTAGTAGCTCAAAATTATATCTTAAGGAAAAATATGAAATGTGATTTTTTTTTAAAATAGCAAAAATTGAGAGAAACAAAAAAATATATATTTTGTTGAAAATTTGCAGTTTGTAATTTTTTTTGCCATATTTAGCATGAATTTAAATGTATAATATTTCTGTTTCTAAAGATGAATAAAATATTATTTTAATAAATATATCTGTTTAAAAAATCTGTTTTGTTCAAATGCACCAAAATATTTGACCTACATTCTAAACTGAGAAATGGATAAAAATATAAATTTTCAAAATGGGGTGTACTCATTTATGCTAAGCACTGTATAATATAAACATACTGTAAAAATAAACCCATATCAGAAACACAGGTAAAGCTTTGGTGGACGAGGGTCTCCAAAAAACGCACTGCAACATTACAGCATAGAAGAACACTGAGCATTTAAAATTCAAGCTCATTGGCTGTTCAGACGAAAGCAGCCAGTCTCCTGCACCATGTAGTTAGAGACATAGGACCAAACTAGGTAACCTATCAGCGTGCAAGCACATATAGTTTCATGACACAACTTTGTAATCTTTTGCATTCAACAAAAGAAAGAAAATTATAAAGTTATGAAATCATCTGAGGGTGAGTAAAAAGTGGGTAAATTGAATTATTTTGGAGTGAACTATCTCCTTCAGGATAGTTAAAACACTAAAGATATTTAGAAAAAAAAGCTGAAATCCTGTACCCGTTGACTTCCATAGTAGGAAAACCAGTAGAAAACTGTGGAAATTAAAGGTTACAGGTTTCCAACTTTCTTCAAAATATCTTAGTTTGTGTTTGGAACAAGTAAAGGGTAATTTTTTGGGTGAACTATGCCTTTCTTTTTTAGCAAAATACAAAAAAAAAAAAAGCACACAAAGCAATGATCTGAAATTTACTAGCAGCATTTCATGTCAGTTTTTCAGATGGATTTTTTTAAGAGTGACTTCTGTGTAAACGCATGTTGCAGTGCACATTTGTTTGATGTTTGAAATGTGAAGTTTTGAAGCTGACACATCGGTTTTCTTCATATCACACTCCCTCCTGTCCATCTGACCAGTGAATAGTGGCCTGCTCTGGTTTTGGAGGCATTAATGTCTGTCGGCTCATGCCAAATTTATGTGTGAGAGGAAAGCCCAGATAATACCCAGAGAGCCAATCTCAAAGCCTGACTCAGCAGTAGGATGACCTTCCATTCCTCTGAGTAACAAGCTGCAAAATCTTCATCAAAAAGGATGTATTTCACAATATCATTCTGTTTTATATGCGGCGCTCGAGCTTTGTCCTTAAGCAGTTTGAATAAATCAACTGGTATGCTATCAAGTTAAGATTTTATTTGTAAATCCGGGTTTAAAATGCAGTATTATGCCCTGATAAATGGCTTTCTGGGTGAATATAAAAATAAAAAAGGACAAACAACAGCACTGCATGAGGAAATTACAAAATTTATAGAGAAATATGCAAAACATTTATTCATTCATTTTCCTTCAGCTTTATCAGAGGTCGCCAGAGCGGAATGAATCGCCTACTTATCCAGCATATGTTTTACACAGCGTATAACATATTAAACACAGCAAACAATTTTGTGTTTAATAGACATCTATTAAACATCTAAAGCTTGGCTAAAACAAGGTTAAGCTTGGGCTGTCAGTGAAAATCTAATAGACATCTAAGAATAGCCCAAAACTGGTTGTCAAATAGACAGATTAGACAGACTTTATATGTATAGTCAATCATTTCTGTTTATTTGATGAATGGTCTAGTTTTGGCCTATTCTTAGACGTCTATTAGATTTTCACTGACAGCACAAATTTAGCCTTGTTTTAGCCAAGACGACTATGTTTAGACATCTATTAGACATCTTTTAAAAACAAAATGCTTGATGGGAATAGAAAGATTAGGGATAACTCATGGCAGTTGATAAATCAGCATTGACAGGCATTTAATTTAGTGTAATAAAACAACAACATATTTGAAGAATTCTTAGTACTAAAACGTGTCAAATATGAAATTAAGCTGTATTAAAAAAAACAATTCACTCTTGGATTTGCGTACGTTTCGGGGGATTATGCAATTAAACAAATATCAAACTCTAATTTTGAGCTTGGATATACTGTAGGGTTCACAGAAAAGTGAAAAGAGAGAGAGGGGAAATGGACTGAGCTCTTGATCCAGGTCAGTGAGCATAAAAATAAAACTTTAGATAAACAAAGAGAATGCACTTATAATAGTATTACAGCCATGGCAAGTCCTTGTGTAGTTTGAAACAATACTTACATAAAAAAAATAAAATAAAATAAATAAATAAAATAAAATATATATATATACATATACATACATACACTGTATAATGTAAATGTAAATAACTATGGTTTTGGCTGTTACATTAAGGTGCAAAGTCCATTTACTAAGCAATGCTGTATAGAATAATTCAATCCAGTTGCCACTTATGTGCATTAACATAATTATTAAATGTAAAAAATATATATATAAAAAATTAAAAAAACTTTATAAGCTCCCACTGAGCCAAATAATGAGAACGAACCAAATCTCCTAGTATAGCTATGCTGATGACACTTACTGCCAGGGCTTGACATTAACTTTTTTGATCACCAGCCACTGTGGCTAGTAGTTTTCCAACATTACTAGCCACACGCCATTTTCACTAGCCACAATTTTGTTGTTGTGAAAATATATTTTATATGCATGAATTTGACATTGACATGCTAAAATGACATGATTTAGATTTTGTGGAATGTCCACATGCCTCCTAATTCATTTGACTTTTTGTGTATGTTGTGTATGAGCTTGCTCAGTGAGCATGAGCACATGGGTCATGGTTTCATAATATTGTATTACAAATAGTTTGATTTCACATGACTTTTCAGAGCTCAAAGTATTTACCTAATTTATGTCTATTCACACTAAAAATAAATAAATTATAATTTCTTAGCCACAAATTTTAAATAATGTGTCAAAACTGGCAAAATATAGCTGTATACTATACTTTTTATTTAACAAAACATTTCTTAACAATGGGTGCATGAACAACTTTTTGTTTAGTCTATTTGAAAGGGAATCGATTACACCAGTTGCGTTTCCTGGCATGATTGTTTCAAGCAAGGAAAAGGGAGCGTGCACGTGTTTTAAACAGTCGCGCGCATCACATCAGCTGTTGGCGCGAGTGATTATCCTGTCATTCGGTTATCAATTGACTTTCTTTTGCCCGCACGAATACGATTATATTTGTTAGTCATGCTGCTTCTCGATTCTAAGATCGCATTTGCATGAATATTGGACCATCCTTACTGCTGAATCCTGCTTTTAAGAAAACTATAATTTAAAAATGATTTCCAACCAGCCAAAGTGGCTAGTGGAGGTATCTGTCTAACCCGCCAGAGCTGAAATCTACCTGCATTTGGCGGGTGTTAATGTAAAGCCCTGCTTACTGTCTAATGACTTCAGTCCCATTGACACCCTCTGCCAGTGCATTGATGTAACTAACAGTTGGCTGTGCCAAAACTTTTTTCAGTTAAAATTGAAATTCATAAAATTGTTCATGCTTTTATCACCAGCAGAGTGGATTACTGTAATGGACTCCTCAATGGCCTTCCCAAAAAGACAGTCAGACAGTTGCAGCTCATCCAGAATGCTGTGGCCAAGATTCTGACCAGAAAATCAGAGCACATCACACCTGTCTTTAGGTCTTTACACGGGCTCCCAGTTACATTCAGAATAGATTAGTAGTATTACTACTTGTCTATAAATCACTAAATAGTCTAGGACCACAATACATTACAAATATGCTCACTGAATATAAACCTAACAGATCACTCAGATTATTGGAATCAAAAATATTAGAAAGTCCAAGAGTTCATTCAAAGCAGGGTGAATCGGCCTTTAGCTACTACACCCCTCGCTGCTGGAATCAGCTTCCAGAAATGATCCGATGTGCTCCAACATTAGGTACATTTAAATCAAGACTGAACACGCATCTGTTTAGCTGTGCCTTTACTGAATGAGCACTGCGCTACGTCTGACAGATCACACTATTGTGTCTTTCTTTTCTTTTTCATTCTTTTAAAACCTGTTTTATCACATTTGAATCTGTTTTTAATTACTTTTAATATAAGCTTTATTTTCTTATACTTGTCTCTTTTATTCCTATTCATTTAAAGCACTTTGAATTGCCACGGTGTATGAAATGTGCTACATAAATAAACTTGCCTTGCCTAAATATGTACATCTTCAAAAATCTGATGGGCATGTGCCATCTTGGTTTGAACTGGCATGACACTTCTGCCCTTATCAACTACATTTTGAAATAAACAGTGATGGGAATAACTGCGCTACAAATAAACAGCGTTACTAACATCAATACTTTTTTTCAGTAACAAGTAATCACATTAATTTATGTTTCCCCTGTTACAACACCGTTGCTATTACTGAACACTGAAAAATTCACACAGCTCTCTCTGTGTGCGTGTTTCGGGGCTGGAATAAGACACAACCAACCAGTAATGATGACTGCTGTGTCTGTGAACGTGGTGTAACTGAGAATGTGATGATTGGCTTAGATAGAGCATATTTCCATCGTTTGCCAACCAAAGGCAGAGTAGGGCGGGTGTTCACACAAGCACATGCACACACCAACGACCATGAGTCAGAACAATGACATATCCAACAAGTTCAAAGGTAGCTTATGCAAACTGGAAATATAAGCACTTATTTTTCCTCATTGAAGTGAAAGGCAAGAATATTTACATATCGTGCAACTTATGCTCAGAAAAAAAGAGGCTCTCTGTGTCGGTGACAAGTAATTCTAATCTAATGAAGCACCTCCTGTCATCATATGCCGCCACAAATTTAGTGACTACGCAGGTGATAGCGTGAGCTCTGCTACCAAAGGAAGAGACAAAGCCACGACATTAAAGCAAATAAAAGTTATTTTTTCTCTACTGCAAACACTTATTATTTAGACAGAATTAAACAAAATAATATCTAGATCTATAGTTGAGGGCGGCGCAATGGCGCAGTAGGTAGTGCTGTTGCCTCACAGCAAGAAGGTTGCTGGTTCGAGCCCCGGCTGGGTCAGTTGGCGTTTCTGTGTGGAGTTTGCATGTTCTCCCTGCGTTCGTGTGGGTTTCCTCCAGGTGCTCCGGTTTCCCCAACAGTCCAAAGACATGCAGTACAGGTTAATTTGGTAGGCTAAATTGTCCGTAGTGTATGAGGGTGAATGAGTGTGTGTGGATGTTTCCCAGAGATGGGTGGCAGCTGGAAGGGCATCCGCTGTGGTGACCCTGGATTAATAAAGGGACTAAGCCAAAAAGAAAATGAGTGAATGAATATATAGTTGAGGACATGCTGCCGTTGTTTCACATTGTCCCACAACAACATAAAAATAGTGTAGATTAGTATACAATTATTTATATTTATTTTATAGTCATTTGACGAATTAGATTTTTTTTAAGTAACACTTTACTTTAAAGATTACTTTTATAATCATGTAACTCAGTTACTATTTGTGAGAAGTAACTAGTAACTCTAACTAATTACTCTTTTAAAAGGTACATACCCAAAACTGGAAATAAACTATATGATTTCAAAACTCCTTCAAAAATTTTGTCCTTTGTCCTTACCGCTACAAAAACACTTCTAATAATGAACATACAGCCTGCACATATCTGTATTTGATTTTATTTAATTTATGATTATTTGTTTAGTGCTGTTCTCAAAAATGCTGTTTTACAGATGGCCTTCAAATAACAGGTTGCTATCAAATTTAACTAGGGATGTGTACCAAAACTCTGTACTTTATCTGTATCGGTGCTACATTACAGAGACAGAAGTATCAATAAGCTCTGACATTAACGGTTCTGCTATTGGTACTGGGGACTTATTGCTGAATAAACATTACATACAGTTGCATAATTTAACTGGCCAACCGTTTGCCATATTTGATATTTGTAGTAAATGCTTGTTTCCGGCGAGCGAGTCAACTAAAAAGCCTTCAGTTCTCTGCTTTGCGCGCACTCAGCAGAGGCTCGCGCTAAGCGCACACACATAGCTTGCGACACACTCACACACAGCTCGTAAGCTTGCAGAGTGGCGGAGAAAACCAAACGGGTTGCATTTCCTGAGCATTTCCTGGACACCGACAATGCCCGTTACAACAAACGCTACAAGTTTGGCTAAGCATCTTTCAAAAGTGCATTAACTGCAGAAAGACAAATGAAAACTTTGACGGCCTTGTTAAAGGTACATCATCGTTATGCTACCAGTCAATCACACAAGGTCTCTCTAAATGAATATATTAGTTTAATGAGCACACACATTCAGTAACATTGAAAACAATATTTTTTCTGCAGTAGCCTAAATAAATCTTAAACATTAAAAATGTTTTTACCTTACTGTATTTATAAATATAGCCTATGAATAGCCTAATAGTAAACTATGCTTATTAAGAAATGATAAAAACAGCTTATTTTTGGATTGTTAACGCCAAAAACACAGTTAACTCATTTATGTGAATGCGTTAATGAAAAATCCTAAACATTAACCTATTATTAAACTATGTTTTGCAACTCAAAGAGGGTATTTTCAACTGCAGGGAGACCAAAAAACCAAGAAAGATCCTGAACTTTGCCAGAAAAGGCAAACATGTTGACTTTTCTCCAGAAGAATGGTTAAAAGCTGAGAGTCATTTTTTCTTCAAACCATTGTACATTCTTTTACAGGAAAACTTTACAATTATAATTTTTCCATAAAAAAAATGTAATAATAAATAAAGAATTGTTTTTCATAAAAAAAAAAAAACACAAAATTACAGATAAGAGAACCGTTAAAGTACCCAACTGATAAGTGGTATCGATATAAGTAGTAATATCGTTAAAACCTTAACGATACCCATCCCTAAATATAACCATCAAATGTTTGAGTAACGATGAGGACGAAACTGAACATCCATCAGGGGTTAGGCTACTTTTTAGCTTTTTCCATGAGAGGATATTGGTCCAACAAGCTAGACTTCAGTTTTTTTTCTGAAAAATAATGGAAATGTAATGTAAAAAGGGCAGCTCGGTGGCTCAGTGGTTAGCACTGTCGCCTCACAGCAAGAAGGTCGCTGGTTCAAGCCCCGTTTGGGTCAGTTGCTGTTTCTGTGTGGAGTTTGCATGTTCTCCCCGTGTTCATGTGGGTTTCCCTAGGGTGCTCCGGTTTACCCCATAGTCCAAAGACATGCGGCATAGGTGAATTGAGTAAACTAAATTGGCCATAGTGTATGTGTGTGAATGCGAGAGTGTATGGGTGTTCCCAGTACTGTATTGCAGCTGGAAGGGCATTGCTTTTGATGGATATGATGACTCTTCATTAACTGATACAAATTGATACCTTTCTAATTAGTAAGACCTGAACCAATGCAGTTCCAGTAATAACAAATTGTGAGCATGTATAAGAGAATGTTATTATCATACTGTAAGTATCAAATGCAACACTGAGATGCTACAACACTAAAAGAGTGGATCATAAAAGGTAATCAAAGTTGTTCTAAGACAAGAACAAGCTTTTTTTATTTTTGTTTTGTTTTTTGGACAACTTTGATAAACAGTTCTATATATACAGTGGGTATAAATGTAATAAACGTATCACCGTTTTTCTCAATAAACATATTTCTAATACAGTATGTTTATGTAAGGTGCTGCTCGATTGAATTTTTCACCAGATGTCAGTAGAAACTAAAGTAATCCATACACACAAAGAAAACAAAAAACAAATTAGTTTCGAAATTAAGTTGTGTAATAAAATTAAAGGACAGATGAAAAAAGTATTGAACACATGAAAAAAACGAGGTGTAAAAAGGCATGGAAAGCCTAGACAGCAGCTGAAATCACTTAGTAGTTAGAAAGCAACCCTGCCCTTTGTCAGTTTAATTTAATATCAGCTGCTTCCAACATCTACATTTCCAGATAATGAAGACGAAACCAGGGTGGACATTTCAGCAAGACAATGATCACAGACACAGCAAAAATAACTCTGAACTGGATTTAGAAAAGAAATCAAAGCTGGTAGACTGGCCTAACCAATCATTTGTTCATAGAAGAGACTCACAGAACCATCAAAATGTCCAGACTATGTTGAAGTCTGGTGAAAAATCACACTTGAGCAATGCATGTGACTCCAATCTCCATACAAAAGCATCTTGAAGCTGTCATTACCAAATAAAAAATAAACTATACATTTTGCATTTCGATGTCTTCTCCTTGTGTTATTTCATTGAGAGAGAGAGAGAGAGAGAGAGAGAGAGAGAGAGAGAGAGAGAGAG
>CAIGQZ010032675.1:8649482-8669359 GCA_903798205.1 Danio tinwini
CACACACACACACACACACACACACACACACACACACACACACACACGAAATATGGAGGAGGCATGTGGACATAACACAACATCTATATTAAGTAATTTTAGCATGCCAAAGTCAAATGTATGCATATAAACTATATTTTCCCAACAACAAAATTGTGGCTAGTGAAAAATGGCAAGTGACTAGTAACATTGGAAAACTACTAGCCACATGAAAAATATGTTTTGTACTTAATATTAGCGAGGTCAAGCAGCATGTTAAATGTCAAGATCTGTTGGAATCAGCTGTGAGTTGTGTCTCTTGTGTGCTTTACATGCGCTGTTCATCAGGAGTGTGAGTGAACACTGGTTGCCTAAGGTTGTTTTCTTATTCTTGTTATAGGTTAATTTTAGCTTTCCAACCTAATAAACCTAACAGAACAAAAGAACATGGTACCATATTTAATTTGAAATTCATGGAGGTAAAGGAAGCATGCAAATCCAGTAAACTTTAATAAGATTTTAAATCAATATTAAAATAGTTCATCAAATTTGTAATAAACCGTTCTAAAGAACAATCAGTGGCTTTCTGAAAATAACCGGATATTCAAACTTTAAGACTGCAGTTTTGACAGTTTGTGTTTTTTGGAGATTATTGAAGGGTTTCATACTTTAGTGAGGTCTATGAAGAACAAATGAACCCCTAATCTCAAGAGTCAAATAAAGGTGGAACAAAAAATTTGAAGAAAATGTCATATTTCAGTTATTAGTTTACTTGATGCAACTACCATTAAAATACTGACTTATGCTTGTACTACTCATTAACAGGGTCTATTAGTACCATCAATATCAATGTTTGTGACCAAACAAAAAGACAAACCAAAAAAAAAACACTGGATTGTCATTGTAACAGTCTTTTCTAGTATTCTTGTTACCACTTTAATTCAGTTTGACTTGTTTATCAATTCTGCTTTCAGAAATAGATTGAATTTCAAATTTAAATGTAAATGAGGTAAAAATGCTTGTAAAACCATATGCAAAAACATAATTTGTTTGTGTGAAAAAAATGAAGGAAATACAAAGTTCTGTCATGAAACTATAAGCCCTATGCAGATTGCTTACCACATCATGATCTCCTGACACTCCCTGACAGCAGCCAACAAGCTTGCTCCTTAAATAACCCATATCATTATCCAAAAACAACATCTAAGATAAGTGATGTATATAAACTTTTTTTCTATGTGCTATTGTTCTCTATGTTGTATATATATATATGTCTATGTGTGTGTGTGTATATACATATATATATATATATATATATATATTTGTGTGTATGTGTGTATGCGTGTATGCGTGTGTGTGTGCGTGTGCGTATACAGACGTTCTAATACGGATTGATTCAAGAATTGCCTTGTGTGAATCCCTACTTCAAAATATATTCATTTAATTTTGTAATTGAAACCAGGCACTCAGCAGGTTTGAAACATCAACGTCTCCTCTGTGGTTTTCACCTCATCTCAGATATTTTTAATTACATATTTGTCACAAGAAATAAGGAAGAGTAGTAGTTAATTGTCTCTCACAGGCGTACAGTAATTAACCAAGCCTTCCATAAAACACTCAAAACAAGCCCTGCAAATTAATACAGGAAAATAGGTTGTAAGCATAGATTTAGCAGAAGCCGAATCATTCAGTTCTGTCAATCATCATCACTGGCGTAAATCACTACACAATAACTTTTCTGGCATCTCTCCACCAACACATCTGCCTTTAGTAGTAGGAGGTAATTCTAGCACGTGTGTCAACCTTATATGTTGATGTATATACTGCTGCACAATATATCGTTTCAGCATCAATATCGCAATGTGTGAGTCCACAATAGTTACATCACAAGATATGCAATGTTAAGTTGGGATTGTAGTTGATCAACAATTGAGAATACGTGAGGTTCGTGAAGTCATTGCAAAGTATAACCATAACAAAGCGAAATTTTATCATTTGCATGTGTTTTAAAGGCATTTCAAGAAAGTGTTGAGCATTCAGGCACAAAAACGTCATTTCATGGTGCGAATTACAGGGGGGTTTGAGGGGGTCTGACCCCTCCTTATAAACGCTTGATCGCCCCTGAGGACATCAAAACAAGATGTATGGGGGGGTCTGCCCTTTAATTGTTAAGAAATAGTTTGCTCTTTTCTGTGTTCTAAATAATATTAAATTAATACATAACTTCAATAAACATATGACCACTATAATAGTTCATACCATTGTGAATGCATGTTTGTGCCAAAAATATAATTCATTGGTTTGAAACTGGCAAATCTAGAGCACCGACAGACAGTACAAGTATTCACAAAACATATTTCTTTAAAATAGGCGTTTGTAGGTGTCTGTAAAACTAGATGCATAGTTTGTATTTTATTATACATTGGCTCGCACATGGAAGTTAAATAGTAAACTAAAATAAAAAAAAATACTATATGTGCAGTGTTTCATAGTCATTAATAGGTGTAAGAATGCAAACCTGTCACTGTTTATTTAATCTCCCAAATGTCATTGAGAACCACTCAATACCCTTTAAAACACTGAAAACATAATAAGAGTTTGATTAATACATTAGATGTAATTGAATTAAATAAATGGTTCACTGCGACATATTACCGAACATGACTGAAAAACTTGACCCCCCCAGATCGTCAATGTATAATTCGCAACCTGCATAATTTGTAACTTAAATGAAGAATAATTTTGCTGAATTATTAATACAATGAAGACTATACAGTGTTATTTTACATCTGAATCTTATTTTTTTTCTGAATACAGTTTGACTCTTCGGAAAACCATCATTTAAGCACTGTTTCTTTTCTCTTTTTTTTTGCGCACTATTGTAATTATTCTTGCTTGCAATTTGTTTAGTATTATTTTTACACATGATTCACACTCTTACAAAATCAATCCAACCACTCTAAATGAATGAGTTGTGTTTTCCCAAATAAAGCTATTCAAGCCATCTGTTGAAATTGTATTCATGTTGCAATATATTGCAGAAAAACAAAATATCGCAATGTCAGATATTTCAGCCCTATATTTATCCCAATATATGATATATCAATATGTTGATGTGGTTGATCGCACATTGCAGCATAAACAGAAGTTAAATGGAACAAATCGAGATAACAGATTTGATGACAGAATCTTCATTTCAGATATGCCTTTGAGCACTTTTTGCAACAGTTTTCCACTCTTACTAAAAACAACAGCTTTATGCCAAATAATATTCATGCCCAACAGGAGTGTCATCAGAAAAAAACTATTTAAATCATACAGTAGCATATAACTAAAAAAAGTGGACATATGTATTGTTGACATAGTCTTCATTGGAACATCATTGCTCCAGGAATAGATGATCTTCGATGGTTCTGCCTCCACCAAAGTGGAAAGAACACTTTGAAACAAGTAGATATTCCCTTTTTTTTTTTTTTTTTTAAGTTTAAGATTGACAAGCGTTGTAGCCATTCGATGGGGCAAGCAGATCAGAAACATTCAGCTTTGGTGTGTGGATTATGGTCAAAACAAATGTATTGCAGTATTTATTTATCTGTTTACTTCCAGCTATTATGACACTCCAACAGTAACTGCTTAAAATACGGCTTGTTTTGTGGTCCAAATGAAAAGTTAGCTTCTCATCCAAAACTACACAGTTGACACAAAACAATATAATTATAATACAACTACTATTGGCTGATGTGCTTTACTGCAAATCGAACACATTGTGGTTTGAAAATGTTGGTGCTTATATGAAAAAAAGATACTCAAGAAAAACGTTGTGATGTTAAGCGACTTAGATCACACTGAATTTGAAGGCAAATATAAAACTGAAGAGAACACTTAAAGGAACATTCAACTTTCTAGGCAAATTTTGCAAGTTCCTAGGAGTTGAGTTTACTTTTTTTTTTAATCCATTCATGATCCTCAGGTCTGGAGAAAGGACTTTTATTTTAGCTTAGCATAAATCATTGAATCGGATTAGACCATTAGCATTTTGCTCAAAGAATAAAAAAAAAAAAAAAAAAAGTTGATAAATTTTCGATTAAGAAAGTTTGACACTTCTGTAGCCACAGCATGTACGAAGAACAACAGAACATGAAAACTTTCTAGTTTGTAGGCTGTAATATGTAATGCAGCTACAGAATAGTTACGCTTTAAATATGAAGTATCAAAACAATTTGAGTGAGATGCTAATATTCTAAATGTGATTCAAGCAAATATAAAAGTGCTCGAGCCAGACCTGAAGATCAGCTGAATGGATTAAAAAATGGTAAAATTCCACTGTTTAACTCTAGGGGCCCTATCATATACCCGGCGCAAAAAATGTGCAAGACGTGTATGACATGATTTGTTGCTATTTTCAGACCAGTGCAACCCTATTTTTCACATTTTGTGCCACATTGTTTAAATAGCAAACTCATTTGCGCCATTTTGTGGACTCATGGGTGTACCGGTCTATAAAGGAGGTGTGTTAAGGCGCAATGTTGGTGCGTTGCTTCTGAGAAACAGAAATAGACTGCACTGTTGAAGTCTAAAGCCGAAAAGCTGGTTTAAAGTTCAGCTCAGAGCACATTAGTTATGCGCCTATGCAGGTTCAAACACTTAATACACACAGGACGTACAGCAATACACAAATAGCTTTACATATGATAAAAAACTAAAGGATTAAAACGATACAAAAAGTATTATTTACTACATAGATATAAAACCCACTATCTCCATGCCTTCAGGTCTGCAGGGTTTTTTTCAGTTTATTGATGAAAATTTGCTTTTTTATTATAATGTTATTATTATTAGCAATTATTTATTATATGCATATTTATATTTGTTTCAATAAAAACTGCCGGGTTTTAGAGACGTAAGCATCACCATATGGGGCATAAAGAATAGCAGAATGTGTGTTTGGATATAACTCAGTGTTTTGACCACACTTCATTATTATAGTTCATTTATACGTTTGCTGGAAATTAGAACTGAATTTAGAAATAGCTTTAAAACAAATCTTTGCGTTTAATAAACGTTTAATAAACAAAAAAAATATGTAGGCTAATGGATGTCTTCAGTGGAGTTAGTACAACACCGTTTCCTTACACCACGAAGGTAATAGAGTAGAGTAAAAGTAAAATAAAGAGAATGTAAAGAGGCCGAATGGAGGAGTCTCGTTTTCGTTCGAGTCTCGTTCTTTATCCTCACACATGGTCTGTTTATCCTCACACATGGTCTGTTAAACTGTTTTCTCGCTAGTGAAGCATTCAGTTTTCCATACAGTTGCAATCAGAATTATTCAACCCCCTGATTTATTAGCCCCCGTTTATTTTTTCCCCCAATTCTGTTTAACGGAGAGAAGATTTTTTCAACACATTTCTAAACATAATAGTTTTAATAACTCATTTCTAATAACTGATTTATTTCATCTTTGCCATGATGACAGCAAATAATATTTGACTAGATTTTTTTCAAGACACATATACAGCTTAGTGACATTTAAAGGCTTAACTAGGTTAATTAGGTTAACTAGGCAGGTTAGGGTAATTAGGCAAGTTATTGTATAATGATGGTTTGTTCTGTAGACTATGGAAAAAATAAATAGCTTAAAGGGGTTATAATTTTGACCTTAAAACGGGTTTTAAAAATTAAAAACTTCTTTTATTCTAGCCAAAATAAAACAAATAAGATTTTCTCTAGAATAAAAAAATATTATCAGACATACTGTGAAAATTTCCTTGTTCTGTTAAACATCATTTGGGAAATATTTAAAAAAGAAAAAATAATAAATCAAAGGGGGTTCAATAATTCTGATTGCAACTGTACAAAGTCTGTCATGTAAATAGCAAATGCATCATGGCGGGTTGCAACTGACTCTTAAAGGGAATGTGAGATGAGACTTTGATTGGTTTAATGCACGTTGTGCTCAAAACACACCCATAACTCATTAAGAGAATAAGCACAACCCTGTTAGACCATGCGCCAGGCGCAAACTGTCCTTTACTCTTCATAAAATAGAAAAAGTGGATTTGGACATGCCCTTAAAGCTTTTGTGCCATGTGCTTTAGGCTTTGCGCCTAGATTGTTAAAATAGAGCCCTAGGTGACTAGTAAAATTAACTTGTTTCAAAAAAAACAAAAAGCAAAGTATTCATTTAATAGAGAAATGGTGCATTGATAAAAGGTTAAATACATTCATTGTTAAAATTGGTATTTTTAGTCATTTGCTTTTACTAAGGTCAACAAGTCAGGCTGTCTGTAAAGCGACAGCACTGTGCTGTACTGTGACACTGATGCAGACTGAGCTTTCTTAACCTCTTTAACAAATGAGTGACAAAGAGAGAAAGTTCAACGGGTGTCCATCATGGAGATCCAATCGCACCATCAAACTAAAGCTAGTACTTACAAAATGTGGTGTTACTCTGACCTGGATCTGGATGGATGGGAAATTCACTCCCTGCTACGTAATTAATCATCTCCCAGATTGGTTATTGATTTCTCTTATTCAGTGTGATTTATTTGAGTCGGTTCATTCAGTCAGCGATAGGACACTAGTGCGGAGACACAGTCAGGGCAACTGTAAAAGGCCATGTGTGTAATGATGGTTAAGGCTGTGCTGATGCTGGAGATAAAGATGTAGATTGCTGGCTCAGAGGATGCTGTCTGAGATGGCCATGAGCCAGCAACTGCAGTCAGACATGCTCTACAACAAAAAATGACCTTGAGGAATTCATGTAACCTTAACTCGTACCAGTGAGACTCTGTACTGGTCCATTCTATCAAATTTTGGATGAACGTGTGTGCTAAATTATTTATTTTGTTTACCAGTATTTTTAAAGCATGCTAATGTGGGGCTAACAGTGAGGCTTCAACACAACAAACTACTGGCTGCAAGTTGTCATACTTTTTTTACTCCAAATACATACACAAATTAATAACAGTGATGTATGAAAAAATTTGAAGCATACAAGTTATTAAAACACTTTTACTGTGTAAGTGTATTAATAGACAAATGCACTCACCGGCCACTTTATTAGGTACACCTGTCCAACTGCATGTTAATGCAAATTTCTTATCAGATAATCACATGGCAGCAACTCAATGCATTTAGGCATGTAGACATGGTCAAGACGATCTGCAGCAGTTGAAACAGAGCAGCAGAATGGAAAAGAAAGGTGATTTAAGTGACTTTGAACTGGTCTGAGTATTTCAGAAAATGTAATCTGATCTACTGGGATTTTCACGAACAACCATCTCTGGGGTTTACAGAGAATGGTCCGAAAAAGAGAAAATATCCAATGAGTGGCAGTTCTGTGGGCAAAATAAACATTTTTAAACATTGCCTGGTCTGATGAGTATTGATTTCTGCTGTGATATTTGGATAGTAGGGTCAGAATTTGGCATCAACATAGATTCATCCTGCCTTGTATAAATGGGTTAGGCTGGTGTAATGGTGAGGGGGATATTTTTTTGTAACACTTTGGGCCCATTAGTACCAATTGAGCATTGTGTCAAGACAACAGCCTACCTGAGTATTGTTGCTGACCATGTTCATCTCTTTATGATGACAGTGTACCCATCTTCTAATGGTTACTTCCAGCAGGATAACATGCCATGTCATAAAGTGCAAATCATCTCAGACTGGTTTCTTAACAATAACAATGAGTTCACTGTAGTCAAATGGCCTCCACAGTCACCAGACTCAAACCATCAGAGCACCTTTCAGATGTGGTGGAGTGGGAGATTCGCATCTAACAAATCTGCAGCAACTGCATGATGCTTTCATGTCAATGTGGACCACAATCTCTGAGGAATATTTACAGTGCTTTGCTGAATCTATGCCACGAAGAATCAAGGCAGTTCTGAAGGTAAAAACTGGATCCAATCCGGTACTAGTAAGGTGTACCTAATAAAGTGGTGGGTGAGTCCTGGAATTGAATGAACTTTTTTTTTTTTTTTTTTAGCTTATTCAGGAGAATCAAATTGTTTACATTAACGAACTTTCAATAATTTCTTTTCTATTATATTAGTTAACTAATTTATGTGAGGAAGAAAGAAATTTTATTATATATATATATATATATATATATATATATATATATATATATATATATATATATATATATATATAAATTAAGTAATAAAATGTTCAGAGATCAAAATAATTATGTAAGGAACTGACCCATTTCTTTGAATGTCTTCATATGCTACAACACTCAAATCCCACACACATTACTCTAAATCTGATGCCTGAAGAAGTGGTATGACAGCTTTGATGTTATGCGTCATAAAAAGTTCAGATTTATCTTGATGGAGTTCGAAAATATTGAGTGATTAAAACCTTAATGTTGTTCTATGTTGTGTTTACCATATGTTGTATGATGACTTCTGATTCGTCACTCACTAAAGTTAAATAACAATATTAAATAAATACATGTGGTTTAAGTGCACATATTTAAACCTAAATAATAAAAAATATATATATATATGGTCACACATTAAAGTCTGATAACACATTAGTATATGATAAGAGATTATCTTTTTTATTCAGGTAAAATAACAGGAGGAGAATTCTAGAAGCCCTGCACTTTTAATTAATCAGACTAATTAAAAAAATAATAATTCCTGACTGAATGAATAAAATATGCTGATTTCCCAGGGTGCTGAAATATAATTGGCTAAACTGGCAGTGGGTGGGTTAAAAGAACCAAAACAAAGACAGCTGTTCTGGCACGTAACTGAAATTTTCAACTCATAATATCGGACTTTAGCATTGTTTTTCAGATAAACAAGAATGTTCACTTAGCATGTTTCTTAAATATCTGCGAACATATGGTATTTTTATGCTTTAGAAGAGTCAAAAAATGTACATATAGCACCTTTAAGAGTTTGCAAATATTTCTGGTTACTGAAAATGTAAGCAACTTACAGTCGATTCATCTGTAATACAGTGGCGAATCAGTAGAGACTCCCTAACATACTGCAAATGTCAAAGAGTTTAAATACTTAATTAGTTGTGAGGTCATATAAATATTCAGTGTTAGATACTTACTTTAATAATTAAAAAGTAACAAAGCATATAGAAAACATAAAAAAACATAATTAGTTGATGGACCTCAAGATGTACACCTGTTAAGTTTTGTTTCAAAATTTTTGTAACCCCTATAAAATTGTCATGTTTTGTTTTACTTTGGTGTGACACCCCTATTTATTGACATTGTCCAACAACTCTAACAAGTCATGAAGGAAAGAAAATCATAATTTCATATAAAACAAATAGCACTATGTGAAAATAAGTGTCCAAAAATGAAGAGAAATCACTCTCCTGGTATTTGTATATTATTCATGTTCAAGTCAAGTTTAGCTTTATTTTCGTTCTGCTACATGTATGGACATACAGTGGAACAAAATGGTGTGTCTCGCAACCCCACAGTGCTACTTAAACAATCATAAATTTGAATAGGACACTGGAGCCATTTTAAAAAGGTATACATAACAAACATACCAGAGCGGTAATATACTAACTACTAACTAAACTTTTACTATAACTATACACATGACTTAAGACAGGCTATACAAGTACTTTTATATAAGACAAAACCATATTTAAGATGGAGTTTACATAAAGTGTTCAGTGCATATAGTGTTTCTGCAAGTGGTTTGTCAAGCCCACTCACCTGTGTGAAGCACACTTCAAAAATGTGCAATATGGAGTGATTGTAAGAAAGTGTCTGGTGCAAAGGTGCAAGTGTCTGAGAAAGTGTGAGAGAGATGAAAAATGTGTTTTTCTACAGGTGGTTTGTCAAGCCCACTCACCTGTGTGAGACAGTTTCAGAATTACATAATGTTTTGGTGTTTTTGTGCAGTGTGGTGAGGAGGAGAGGAGAGAGGATACTGGTTTTGGGAATTGGGATCATGGATAAGATTTCAGAGGGGTGTAAGGTGATAGAATATAGAGCACTAACACCTTGTGGACACAAATTGTGAAATTGAGAGAGACTGTGGAAGGAATGTGTACCATCCTTCACAAAACTGGTAGTTCCCGTACCAGGTTACCAGGCAGTGATGCAGCTGGTCAGCACACAATCAATTGTTCCCCTTAAGAAGCCGATGAGGATGGCTGGAGGGAGACTTGCCCTTTTCAGCCGTCAGAGAAAGTGTAGGCGTTGTTTTGCCTTCTTGGAGAGTGACATGGTGTTTGTGGTCCAGGTGAGATCCTCTGTGACCCCAGGAATTTAGTGCTGCAGACTCTGTCCACAGTCAAGCTGTTGACTTTTTCCTCATTTTTGTTATATCTCACCATAGGACGTATTTAAGGTACAGGCCATTAAATGTGTACATACAGTTGAAGTCATAATTATTAGCCCTTTTGAATTATTAGTCATCTATATATTTGTCCCCAATTTCTGTTTAACAGAACTGATTTATTTTATCTTTGCCATGATGACAGTACATAATATATTGCTACATATTTTTCAAGATATTGGAATAAGCTTAAAGTGACATTTAAAGGCTTAACTAGGTTAATTAGGTTAACTAGATGAGTAAGGGGAACTAGGTAAGTTGTAACAAGAACGTTGGGTGACAACAGAGAGAGGATCCACGCGCAGCTTTATTTAATAGAGAATGGTCAGGCAGGCAACGATTAACAAGTACAAACAGTAGCATGAAGGCATTCCAGAAGCGCATTCAAGTCACAAGCAATACGGTTGATACTGGCGGCAATAACATAAATGTGGAAACAAGACTAGGGTCAAGAATCATGGAAAAACTCGACAAAAAGAATGCTTTGTAATGTTACAGCAAAAAAAGACTCAGCCATGTGTGAGGGAATGTGAACAGTGGCTGTTTCTCAATTCCAAGAATGCTCTAGTGTTCTTGTGGAGATTGCCAAGTTACCTTAGAGGAATGAACTCAGGAGAGCGCGTCCTGAGACAAATTAGATGCTGCGTTCTTTCTGATGGTCACATGACATTTACGCATTTTTAATGTATAAATATTTATTACAGCATTCATACATTGATTTATTGTTTTTCCCCTTCTCACAATATATACCATGCATAGAGACCTTACAACGACGATCGTGACGCTGGTAAACAGGCACCATCACCCGATACAATGAAGTCATTGTATAACAGAGATTTGTTCTGTAGACAGTCGGGGGAAAAAAAATCTTGCTTTTGGGGGCTAATAATATTGACCTTAATTATTTTTGATTTATTAAAAACTGCCAAAAAAATAAAAAATTTAATTCTAGCCAAAATAAAGCAAAACTTTCTCCAGAAGAAAAAAAAAAACATGATAGGACATACTATGGAAAATGCCTTGCTATATTAAACATCATTTGGAAAATATTTGCTGGAGGGCTAATAATTTTGACCTCAACTGCATATTATACATTTTAAAGGAGTTTTCACTTATTATTAATGAGCCTGGGTTTTCTGCCTTTGGGTGCCATCTTATGAGTAGCCATCCCACTTCTGACACCAACTGTGACAGAGCGGGCCTCAGCTTGCTCTGGTGGGAAAACAACAAAATGATTGCGCACTGTACCACTGTAACACTCTCGCCGACTTTGTTAACAAGCAAATGTCTTCCCAATTCTACGCCTTAGCCCATCCCCTTACCCCTCATTTTGCACATTCATGTGAAAGGGTAGTGGTGTCCCAATTCTCTTTAGCTTGAAGGCGTAAGGGGAAGGGGTGTACACCCCTTCGAACAGATTTTTCACGACCACACTCGAAACCAAAAGGTAAGACAATTTACCAGAATGCACCAGCGGCAGTTTTCGCTGTTCCCAGAGGTAAGGAGAGCCACAAATTATTATTTTTGTCATTATTATGAATTTTTACAATAAACAAACACGTTTTAATATATGCATAACTGCATTGATGTTTTACCGTCATGCTTTTATTAAAAAAAAAAAAGCTAAAATAAAAACCGCTACATTTTGCGATCCATAATCCCTAATAATAACTCCCGTACAGCAGTCCCAAAACATTCTGACACTCGATGACATTTGAATCCCCTGTCAGAAGTTTAGTGGCTGAGAACAAGCTTTTTACAGTGTCTGCTATAATGTTAATGTTGTTTTTGGTGTGTTTACATACATGCATGCATATGGCCACGGTGTAAATGCAAAGTATAGTTATGATCTTATTGCCACATTAGATCGTTATCATAACATAATATATGCCTTCAGTGATTTCCTGAAGATAAATACTAAAAAACAACACAACTGGAATAATTACAGCAGTAGCGATGGTCTGATCTCACATGAAGCAAGAGATCTCGCCACATTGTGCCACCGCATCCGGCGATGTCGTCATAAGCAGACGCCGCCGACTGCTCAGGTTGGCCAACATAACGGGCACATGGAAAGACTTTACAAACAAACAAACAAACAAACAATATGATATATGTGAATATAGATAGATAGATAGATAGATATATATATATATATATATATATATATATATATATAATATGAATATATGTGTGTGTGTGTATGCTGTAAGAAATGCATTTTGAGAGACTGCCTATGGGCTATCGGATCCGTGTGTGTGCACCCATGTTGCCAACAGCAACATAAGTAGTAACCGGTAAGTAGCAATGACAGTGGGGGTGTGTGTTGCTGCTCACTCAGAGGTGACAAACATCCAGGAATCGAACTCGGGTCTCTGCATGCACCATAATGCTGTGTTTTAATGCACCAACCACAAGGCTATCGGCGCTGACAGGTTTGGGCATACATCTTGAACACTGCTCATAAAATACATATTTATGGTTTAGCCTGTCGGATGTGTACCAAATGAAAGGAAATCTTATTTTCTTCTCTCAATAACTGTCCTTCCAATGCAAAACTATATTTAGCAAGCACAACCTACATCTTGGATTTGATCCTGTTATTCATTTGAAATTGATGTTATGAAACAAAGCATCTGAAACGTTCTAGCGATGTGGCGGTAAAGATCCATGCTAAAAAAAAAAAAAGAGGACATTTGTCCAAATCGAATGCAGATTTTCAAGTGACACAGTACGATGTTCCTAGTACTGACTCAGCCCTGTAGTACTGGAGAGGAAATCACACTAACAAGCAACACTTTCCTGTGCATCCTCCCACGACACACATGTATCCGTCACAGACTCGCCAGGCATGTGTAGGGGTTTTCTTCACAATGTGTTTCAGGACACATCAAATGTTAAAGGCTGGTAAACAGTTTTCATGTAGTTACCCGTTGACATGTTAAATAAGTATGTTTGGACCACAACACATCAGTGCCCGTCAGTCAGCAGGACATGAGCTGAAGATGACTACATATTTCTCTTTTCCTCCTCAGGACATGCATCTAAGAAAAATCCACAATGCTGACAGATCAAAACAATCCCTGACATCCGTCTCATAAATACCGTCACCGCTGAGTTGAATGACACTGACACTGAGCGCTGGTGTCGATCTCAAATTTCACTTCAGATGTGTACCCAGCCATCCCTTTTCCAAACACTATACTGGTGTCTGAGGATGTTGACTTTAGATGTTACTGAAATGTATGTGTGAGTGTGTATACTGGTTTCGGTGGTTTACAAGGTCCTAGTACTCCATTACGATAGCTTATGAGGACATGCCTGATGTAATCATACTTTGGCTCTGGTATTACTCATGTCAGGTCAAATTGTCTGGCATCACTCATGTCATTTGATAAGCAAAATGATTATTGATTGATTAATTGATTGACTGATTGATTTGGCTAGTAATTAAGATACCAATACACTGGTAACTAATTGTTCTTATTTAGATTTTTGGCAGTTGGGTGTAACGCATCCCACAGTAACGTGTTACTGTATTTTAATTTAATTTGAGAAGCGTAGTAATGTAACAAATTACTTTTTAAATTTGTGTAATTTGATTATAGTTACTAAAATCAATGTAATTGTGTTACTAATATAATTTTGCGAAGAAAAAATGCCTTTTTAAATCACGTTTTCTGTTGCAACGTCAATTAATAAGCATGTGCATTTAGATAGCGAGCTGAATTGGTTGCTGTCGAGAGTGGCTGTTCTTCAAGTGGAAATACAAACATTACTTTTTTATTTTATTGAACATAAAAACAAAAATATTGCTGTGAATGTCAGTCTATGCCCAGTCTCTAAAGAACTTTTGATTGCTTTTAACTTGGCCAGCAACTTGTTCAAACATCTGAATAGAAAGCATTCTACAGCAATACTCATCTCTAAGAAGGACACCGCTGTCTACCAACACAGCAGCACAATTCAGCCTTAACAGGCTAAACTGTATTTTTGTGCAGGATCGGGAGTGAAGGTATCTTTTGAATGTGAAGAAGTGTAGCTGCTTATGGGGCCATTCACATTGTCTTTTGTGCGCACACATATCGGGAGCGCATTTTGCGCACACTCGTATTTCTTAGGTGATTCCAGTTTCAAGTCACGTGAAAAGACCTGACCAATCAGATTCATGCTTTGTATGGAATATACATATTTCGGTAGAATAATTACCTCAGACAAACACAGAACACCCAAACACTGCAGTGTTTTTTTTTTTTTCATACAATGGATGTCAATGGTTACAGGTATCAAGTTTTCTAAATGTTTTCTTCTGTATTCAAAAAAAAAGGAGGCAAACAGGTTTGGAACTAGTGAATGATGAGAGAATTTTAAAATTTGGATAAACTCTAAATCTTTTGAATATGTCAAGCTGCTGTTATCAACTCATTGTAATGTTTTTTAGTACATATTAAATTACTGAAAGAGCTGCAGTTAATTTTGTATTTTTATATACATTTTATATGGATTAAAAGTAACTTCAATGTAAAGTAGTTAGTAATATGATCACTTAAGTAATTAGTAATGTAATTAGATTACAATTTTCCAGTAGTAGTCAGTGATTTGTAATCTATCACTTTTAAGTAACTTACCCAACACTGTTGGTAACAATCAGAAACAGAAACTGACTGGGAAAAAGAAAATCTGTATAATGGCTTGCTTTGTTAAAATTGTTAGTCTGTTCTGTAAATAATTAATCAAATTCTAAACCCACAAAAAAAGTCACCAACATTTATTTTTCATCACACTGACCATTTTGACAGCTACTCCATAACTTCTTTTCTATCGTATTGTGATTGTTCTATAGTAATGATTGTGTTGTCAAGCAAGTCTATCTTTATAGGCTCCTTGTTTTTAAGAGTTAAAAGAAACCAATCAATGATATTTGTTGCGTGAAATAAATACTCAATACATATATTTTGATACAAAATAATATTCTCATTGTAAAGTTTATTTTTAAACATATTTCGAGAAAAATCACATTTATGATTGATCACGGCTGGCCCCGCATTAGCTAGCACATGATTCGTCAATCAGACAATTTCTAACTCATCATAAATAAGTAGAGATTCTTACCTCAGTCAACTTGAAGAATCTCTCCTTTCACCCCTACTCCTTCACCCTTTCCTAGATATGGTGGCAAGGAGCCCAGTGGTTAGCACTGTTGAAATGACATGAGTGAATTGACCAATCCAAATTGGCACCATAGATGAGCTTTTAACCTGCAGTACAGCTCTCCATAGAAATCCCTAATTTGTCATTAGCCTTAAATAAGCAGGGGAGTTCTACCTGAGCTCAAACTTTCCTCTTGCCCTGCAAGCGGGAGGGAGCCTTGGGCTCGAGGATCTTATGATCTCTCCCGGGACAGCATGCCAAACATGGTTTATAATCAATCATCAGTGAAGTGTAAACTTTTTGAAATCTAGATTTATGATATTCTTGAATTTGGTTATTCATTCATTAGGAAACAACCAATCTATTAAAAGCATTTTACAAGGAACCAGACCCTTATGCCAAGTTATGGTTTTTTTTTTTTGTGACACCAAGTCATGGAAACCTACTGGATTGTGATTGACCTCCTACAAATTGATGTTTCAACTGGGTTAAAAGCCTTAAAAGACTTGGAGTTGTATTCATCATGTGTTAGAGATGCAGTAAGGAGCAAATGCCTCAAGGCACTTAAAGTAATAAATACAATGTGAAAACCTCCCGTTATAGTAAAAACAAACTGTAGAAGAAACAGAAGATGACTTTTCACATGGTGACCAAATCAATTAGCTTCAGCTTCTTTAGTATTTTGCGCCAGCTTTGCTAAATGGCAAATTAGCCATTAAAGCACACAATCCAATAAAGCACTGCTGGGGTCAAAAGTTCACAGCAAATTAATGAACAATGATGCAGAGAGGCATTTCCATAAAATGTACAACACAGCAATTAAAGCAACATACAATAGCAAATTTTACTAACAACACAGCTGTTAATGGGTTAACAAAATGGGTTAAGACATGATTTGGGGAGGCTGTAAATGACACAAATACCCCAAACAGTAGGAAATCATCTTGCATGGTTGATCATACATATTCTCCTACCATACATTTCCCACGTAAAGGGAAAATCCTACAAATCCATATGCAATTTAAGATCAGCTGCAAGTATACACTTACAAGTGCACTGTAAATTAACCCTTTGATGCACAACATGGGTTTAAAGTGACCCGACTAAGTTTATTTTTTCTATATCTTTGCAAGATTTTCATCACTTTGATAAATCTGTTTTTCATCAGCACAAAGCCTTGTATTGTTTTTTTTTTTTGTTTACTTTGACTAAAATTATTTGTGTGTCACTACCCTTTTAATGCACACCTTGGGTCTAAAATGAATCGTATTCATTTCCTATGCGATTTCAATCATGGCTGTGCATTTTTTTTGCGGAATGTTTAAAACAAAATATTTTATGAAAACCTGCAATTGTAAACCCCAAAATGCATTTTATTTAAACTCACATAAATACTCATGTTTAATACAATTTTTTGTATTTGTACAATCGATTTTAAAATAAGAGTCAAAAATAACCCATAGAGGAACCTTTGCTGTTTCCTAATTTTTTCAAAAAGGAACACATTTACTGCTAAATACTGTACACCTGGCAGACATTTCATAACTCAACATGGTTGATTTCTTCTATACGATGCCTGTAAGTATAATTTTTTTTTGTAGTTATTAGTTATTAGTACATAGTTATTTCATAGATAGAAAGATATATTTTGGGACGGACGGACAGACAGAGTTAGTTAGTTAAGGTGTATTTAAATAGTGTTGGAGCAAAAGTCTGCAGTGACACCGGCCCTTAAGGATCAAGTTTGCCCATCCCTGATCTAGACTATGTGCCACAAGGTCAATCTGAAGTTGCTGGATTGAGTAGATTGAGTAAAAAGGGGTATTACAGGAGTGAGCATCACCCTACTCATGGTAGAGCAAGAAGGCCTATGGTGCTGTGGTACAATATGTTGGTTTTGTCAGTGTTTTTTTTTTTTTTAATCTAGGCAAATGCACTACAGTTGCACTACAGTAATAACAATAAATTATAATAATTTCAGTTTGTTATCATTTCAGTGGTATGTGTGGAAAAAGTGTTAAATAAATAAATATATTCCAGCTTTTAAATTTGTTTGTCTGAATAACTGCTAAAACATGTATTTTATTTAAAAATTATTTTACTTATGAAAAAATAAATAAATGTTTTCACAGATGGGTCATTTTTTTTACTCATGTGTGTAAATGTGATGCAGTAATACAAAACATAAGAAAAAAAACAAATAATTAATTTGTGGTAAACGAAAAAGTATATATTTTGAATATTCATGGGTAATGAAATGCATGGATCAGTAAATGCATAATGCTGAAATAAATTGCTTTTAAAAGATAATGTCCAGGGAAGAAGGAGATAACATAGGAAATGCATATGGGTCATTTTAGACCCATGTTGTGCATTAGAAGGGGGTTTTATTGCTTGTGCATTAAAGAGTTAGGAATTACAACTGCTGTAGTTTTACAGCACAATTGCAATTGTTCATTTACAGTAATGCTGTAAATTTATAGGCATTTTGACAGAGCAGCATGATACAGTAGTGTAGTCTAATCACTCAGCTACAGCTCTGATTCATATTTTGTATTCAATGTTTATCATGTGACACAGACCTGCTGGATTTACAACATGTTAATTCATCAACTTCTCCTCAATTACATCAACGAGGCAGTTTAACTGGGAGAAGAATGGAGTAAACATGCTAGTTTTCTAAACTGTGTATCTGATGTGAATAAACTACAGATTATATGTAAAAAGATTATTACCATCTCCATAGACCTCAGTGTGTATTTTACAAATCGTGTTGAACTAGTTTGTGTATTTAAATATCTCAAACCTAAAATGAATGTTATTTGTTTAAACACACTGAAATGTGTAATTTCTGACAAGCTCCCCACACCTCTTTCTCTGTCACAGCAAGAGCCATTGCAGGAAGTAAGTTGGATCAATCTTAGGACCATTTGATGAGTCTATGGATTGGTCTGACACCAACCAATCATGTCAGTGTATCATCAGGAGATTAATTTTATTTTGCCTGTATATGTTGTTGTAATTCTTAAAGTGAAAGTATTAAATTGACAAGAATTGTTTTTATTAATTACCAAAAACCAAGGTTTTAGATACAAATCTTCTGAAATGTGTTGCTAAAAAAAATAAAAAAAAAAAGTCACCTACAGCTTGCATTGCCTGAGGGTGAGTAAATTAACACAAACATGTGTTCAGGTAAACTATCCTTTTAACAATATTAACCTTTTGACAAGAACAATCACACCAGTGTGATCAGTCTTGTCCGGAGTGTACAATTAGAATGTTCTGTGCATCATGTGATTCATTCATTATTTTCTTTTGCTAAGTCCATTATTTATCAGGGGTCACCACAGTGGAATGAACCACCAACTATTCCGGCATATTTTTTATGCAGTGGATGCCCTTCCAGCTGCAATGCAGTACTGGGAATGCATCATGTAATCAGCTGCTAAATTCAAATCTGCTTTGCCATGATAGCTTGCGCTGAGCCAAAGATGAGCATGTTGCACAAACATGCTTGTATTGCCATGGAAACCTTAAAGTGATGTGCTCTAAATAAAGGTAACATAAAAAAATCATGCAGGCAATATTTAAAACTTAAGCATGAAAAGGTAAAATTTACATTTGATGTCGTAAATTATTCCACACACAAAATAATTATTTTGAGGGAAAAAATGAGCAGAATATGGTCACTAAAGCTCATAGAGGCTCATGTTTCACGTGGACAAAGTTATTCCCTGAATTGTGCATTTGTGCAATCAAACGTCTCTCATATTTACAAACAAACGTCTCTCAGCCGTCTGCCTCACCCTCCTCAAAGACACACACACTCAGCCCAGTGGCGACGCTGGTCGGTCAGCTATGATGATGTGAGGAGTGCTAACCTTGGCTCCATTTGCAGGGCAAGCGAAGTGCAGGCTCAGCACACTGTTGACAGCCATCAATTGAGGAAGAGCTGATGAGAAGCGATAGGCCGGGCAAATGGAGTCTGAGCTGCAGAGACATCTCTGACACAAATTTTCTGCGTCAGGCCCCCTGCGCCATCAGCTGAGCGCAGTCAGCTCAGGCAAGACAAGGGCCAAATCAGAAGAGAGCTAGATAAATGTCTCTGTCTCTTCCTCTAGGTGCATAAGGAGAAAATAGCCGGGTAAATTTCACGAAAACAATGAAATTGACTACATGGCAGTTAGGCAAGATTCCTTTACTCAGTGCTGATTCTTACTGTAATATCTTTAACTGTGGCCACTGTGTGTTCCTATATTACAATTTAGAAAATAACTGTAAGACTGAAATAGTTCTAAAATAGTTCATTCATTTATTTTATTTTTGACTTAGTCCCTTTCTATAATAATAATAATAATAATAATAATAATAATAATAATAATAATAATAATAATAATAATAATAATAATAATAATA
>CAIGQZ010032675.1:8669832-8680716 GCA_903798205.1 Danio tinwini
ATAATAATAATAATAATAATAATAATAATAATAATAATAATAATAATAAGAATGCTTTCTCTTGCTTTTAATTGTCCTTAAACTGTCTTGAAAATGAACTTTTCAGAATTTTCAGAAAAGGACAAGCCTTAAAGGCGCAGTACACAAAAAAAACTGTTGAGAGCTATAAAATACAAACTAGTAAAAGCTATAAGAAATAATCTAATGGGTGTTTTGAGCTGAAACTTTGGACACATTCCGGGGCACAAAAGACTTATATTAAATCTGGAAAAAGGGGTAACCTAGGTGGCCTTTAATTCATTAAGTATACTACCTATGTCCCAATTGTAAGGACTTTAAATAATAACTTGACTTCTAGTTGATCATTTGGAAAAGTGACAGAAGGTAGATTTTTCCCAATGAATCATCTGTTTAACTGCAACCCAATGATTGCATATACTGCAGAAGACCTATTGGAACCCGCATGGACCCAAGATTCTCACAGAAATCAGTCAAGTTTGGTGAAGAAAAAAAATAAAAAATAAATCATAGTTTGGGGTTACATTCATTATGGCGGCATAAAAGAGATCTGTAGAGTGGGTGGCAACATCAACAGCCTGAGGTATCAATACATTTGTGCTGCTCATTACATTACAAAGCACAGGAGAGGGCAAATTCTTCAGCAGGACAGCGCTCCTTTTCATACTTCAGCCTCCACATCAAAGTTCCTACAAGCAAAGAAGGTCAAGGTGCTCCAGGATTGGCCAGCCCAGTCACCAGACATGAATATTATTGAGCATGAGTCATTGCAGAGATGTATGTACGCAGTCCTCCAAGCTCATGAGAGTCATACACAATATTAATTATTTTCCACTGCATCATGCCTTTATATTCTATACAGCATTTATGTTAAATGACAATACTTTTGTCCAAGCAAAGTCAGACCTTACTGTCTTAAATAATTAAAAATGATCATTGTGGCGAGGGGGCGTGGCCGAGAGCCGTGGGAGTGAAACGAGGCCCGCCACAGATGAGATGCACCTGTGGCGCGCACCTGCCTTCAATCCCACGGAAGGAGCTCTGGACTATAAGAGGAGGAACGATGGCAGAGGACAGAGAGAGAGGACCGGGCCCGCACTTGTTGTGTTACTTTTGCTTTCAGTTTGACGGCAGTCTCTGTGAGGAGCTGCCGTCCGTTTGTCTTGTTTTGATTTAGACGGCAGTCTCCGTGAGGAGCTGCCGTCCTTTTTATTAATAAATTCATATATAAAGTTCGTCGGTTCTCCGCCTCCTTCTTCCGGGTTTTCGGCACCACTGTAATGAAGTTACGGCCACCTGGCCGCCGGGAAGAAGGAGGCAGGTGCGCGCCACAGGTGCATCTCATCTGTGGCGGGCCTCGTTTCGCTCCCACGGCTCTCGGCCACACCCCCTCGCCACAATCATTTTTTATTTTGGTAAAATAATTGTAATCTAGAGGCCTTTGCATTTAATATAAGCCACTTCTGATACCAAATGATCAACTACAAGTCAAATTATTTATTATTCCTAAAACTTGGATAGGTGACAATACTTTTGTCATGTAGTGCAAGTAGCACACTCTACTTATTGCTTATATAGAATAACATCTCCAGCACCTTAAATATGAACCCATTAATAAATAAATGCTAATATATTTTCTTTGCACTTATTTATAGTTTCATTTAAAATGTTTACTGTTTTCATATAAACACTGACTTTCAATAGGCAAAACCTTGCAAATGTAGCCGGTTATATAATCCAGATGAATACTCTTAACGATGACACATCTGAAGTGAAACCGACAAACATCCTTTCCTGACTGCCATCTGTCTGTGTCACAGCTACATTCTAATTTAGTAATGGCCTGTGGCCAAGCAAAACCTAAGAATGTGGATCATATTCCAAAATAAAATAAGAAAGCTAATAAAATATGTAAGAAAGAGCTATTTTTGTGCTAATGGACAGCACCGCATTTGACCTTTCATGATAACAACACCTCTCATTTTCCAGGATGACCTCCAAAATGAGCGAGATCACGATGGGGAACCTCCGAACAGAATAAGGCCATTATTACACATCAGAAGTCTATTCTGAGATAGCGTTTTGTGCAAATAACTTTCAAAAGACCTGGTGTAGTTGTGATGACTCACTGGTATCGGTGGTGCATTTTGATAGGCTAAAACAGCTTGCCCCCAAAGCATAATGACTGATAGAGTTTTCAAGCGTAGGTGACAACAGATTCAGATGTCAATAAATCCTGCCTTGAGGGGGGTCTTGTCTTGTCTTGTGTTCAGGCATTTGAAAAGAGAGTCTCTCCAGATAGACTACACAGGCACTGTCAATCCCTCCAATTCTTTTCATGGCCTGCCAAGCACAGAGCCTTCATCCACTCAATGGATTAGCCCTTCTCTCATCCTCACGCTAGGTCCATATGGCACTAAACATGGAAAATGAGTGCTGACAGACTCAAAAGGCTTGTCAATTAAGGTGGTCAAAAAGAGATTCTTGTTTATCAGGAGCACAATATTGGCCCATTTCCACCGAGTGGTACAGGATCCGTGGTCATAATAGTCCAAAAGGTGATGATAATAGTTAAACATGGCAGTTTGTTCATATTTTAGGTTGCTGAAAGCATCTTTTGCTCTTTTTTTCTGGTTTGTCCGTTTCTGAAAGGATCGCATGACAGAAGCACTTTAATAATCACGTGCACGTTATCATTTCAAACATAAACTCGCGGCAAGCTCTCTGGAGAAAGTAAAACCACTCACGCTTTTAGACGAGCACGTAAAACAACAACAAGACACAGCAGATTTTGTTCTTCTTGGCTTTTTGGCTGTTCATCAAGACAACGACAAGGTTTATTTGAGCTTGGGTCGACCATAGCTTGCTATTATATGTATATATTATTACGGTGTAATGTCTCAGCTGTGTTTTTAAAAATGGCGTTTCCTTTGTTTTCATTCTCCTGCTTTTCCGCAAGCTACTGACGCATCTCTGTAAACCAATAGTGTTCAGCTGCACATCTAGCACTGCCTTTTGGTACCCTTTTGTCGTGCTAGGTACCCTTTGCAAAGGGTACCTAGCACGACACGAGTGGCAGTAAAAGATAGTTGTTTTTTTTCCTTTTCATACAAAGGATGATTACAGGAACAGATTATTGATAAACGAAGACTTCTACACTTCTAGAACAGGTGATTTCTTAAACAATGATGTGATCTGAATTCTAAATACTTTTACTACACTGCATTTTGAAACTCATGATTTCTGATATGGGGTGTACAGAACAATTACTAAAGAAAGATCAAGTAGTGTTGCTTTATTTCTGTTCCACCTTTTAGTGAACGTTTAGAAACCTTCAGTACACGTGGTCAGACTCCTCCACAAACAAGGAGAGGGAGAAAAATCACAAGACATAGTCTCAGAAAAATAATTCCAGAAATGTTATTTTGCATAATATTGCTATCAAATTCAAAGCATATACTCAGGAGATTTGTGACATTTGATACATTTCTTTTCTGTATTGCTCAAGGACTAATTTTAATATATTTGTTTATAACGTAATACAATTTTTTGTGCCGTGCGATTTTGTTTTACATTACTAAGCATCTAAAACTTTAGTTTTTAGCATTAAAAACTCTAGATGATGGATAGTAAAGCCTAAAGTGTCTTCTTTCCAAAGATACATAAACTGTGAATGTAGACCAAATTATTCATCAGCTTTTAGGTTTTAGTTTGGGAAGGTCATTTTTGAGAAAATGCCTCTGATGGTGTGGGAGAGAAAGACACCGATATAGCCTCAAAAACTTTACATAAATCTCATTTCGCATGCCATCTTCAAATTTAAAATAAACTCATGAGACACTTGGCTTTCAAGACATTTTTTTTTTCTAGGACAATACTTTGTTTTCCTGTGCTTGTATATGGAAAAAACAAATATTGAATAAAAATTCTCTCTCTCACTAAATGTGTAACTTTTCGTATTTTTTAGCATGAAACTTTGATGGAGCATAGTAAAGCTCAGTCCATGCATGCTGCGCTATCCCATGATGCCCCGCGAGAAATTCATGAATAGGAGAAGTGACGCAACAGACACAGGTAGGTCACGTGACTGTGACAAAATGGCAGATGTAGTTTATCCGAATTCCATTCATACTTCTCACATTCATAAAGTGTCTTCTTTCCAATGATACTACTTAAATTTAGATATGTGCAAATCCCCAAAAGTGAGAGCTGGCTAACAGGTTGTCGTCACGTGCATATAAATTATACTGCTTTTGCCTGGATCATGTACTAGCAATAGCATGTTAAAGCTGCTATTGAGGTTTACAGTGAATGGAAAAAAAACTGTGGAATTCTTTTTTTCTAAGTAAAAAAAAAAATAAATAAATTATATATATATATATATATATATATATATATATATATATATATATATCTTTCTAAGCTACAACATTAATTAACAAATTCCATATTTCGTGAATTTACTGTTTTGAATTACATTATGTGACCTTGATATATGCTCTGTTATACTGCAATTAAATGTCCAACATCAATAGTCAAAGTGACTTTTTTTTTTATACATACAGTGCTCAGCTTATACAGTTCACCCCTCACAAATCTATCTTTTTAATAGGAAGCTATACAATATTATATTTGTGCATATACTGTACAAAGACTAATGAGTACACAAGACATGTCACTCGTATTGTTTGAATGGAGAAAAAAAAAAAAAAAAAAGTGTAACAATCAATACGGCTAATAAAGTAGCCGTAAAGGAGCCAATCGACGATCCCTATATGGCAAATAAAGCCCGACTTCTAGTACAAGAGCCGATCATCGATCGCTACTCTGGGGAAGGGGCTCAGACCAGACGTGAGTCTCGGCAGATTGTGTGATTTGAATGTTTAGAAAGGAAATTAAAAAGGGACAGTTGTTGTTTAGTTTTATTGGTGATTCCTAAAATGAAGTTCAATCATAAGCTTGGCAAGTAGTTTTGGAGAATTTATGGTTTCCCCACTCAGACAGAATGCCAGAGCATACTGCCCGAATTGCCTTTCAAAAATGGCCGACGAGTGAAATTACTTGTCTTAAAAGGGACTTTGATATACATTGGATTAGTCAGTACTGAAGCCAAATCTGGAGCTTATCTAACAATATAACTTACGATAACAGTCCAAAAACTAGTTCAACCAAATTTATATGTTATAGAAAAATATTAAATACAAATTTTAAAGAGGGGAACAATCAAATAAATAAATAAAAAAAATTGACAATTTAGTAGGTTGTACATTTTTTGCCAATATTTAGCTTGATTTTAATTGTATTATCTTTCAGTTTCTAGATATGTTTGGTTTCTAAAATATTATTTGAATAAATGCATCGGTTTAATCTGTGCTGTTTAAATGCATTGTCTATATTTATTGAAAAATGGATAAAAATTATAATTTTCTAAATGGTGTACTCAATTTTGCTGAGCACTGTATTAGTAGTTTGTAATATTGTATAAGAAATAAAAATATAGATAATCAAGTCTGTTAAGTAACAGAAAAAATGTATTTCAGTTTACAAATTTTTGGCACTGTAATTTACAGCCCCAGTGCAGACAACAAATCATTTCAAACTATCAATGTACATAAACATGTTCACTTCACTAATACAATTTAAAAAACATAAATAAATGCCAAATATGGCAACCTGTTAATTTACAGAGACTTTACAGAGATTTCTTAACTGGTAGGTGGGTCACCGATGCATTCTGACTGGGGTCGCAAAGTGATTTTGTGATGCAGGACTTTAATGTTGAAAGACATGTAAAAGACCGTTTTAAATAGGATGCAGCATTCATCAGGTCTAGTTCATTTTTAAGAGGAGTTCATTTTCGTTGTTGCCATAATGGATACAGCTGCAGCCAGAGGTTATTAGAATTATTTATATTATTTATTAAATTCATCAATTGTATTTTATTAAAATCTACCCCAATCACCACAGTAATGTAAAACTAGTAATTATACAGAGTATTATTTAATTACATGACCCACTAAATTGTATTTTATTAATGCCTACCCCCAAATCGCAACTCTAAACCTACACTGAAAAAAAAATTGTGGTATTAAATTTAAAGAGCACCTATTATACATTAAAAAGGGTCATATTTCTGTTTTATGGGTCTCCAACAACAGGCTGATCTGCATGCATGGTCAAAAAAGCACTTTCATGGTCTTATAATATGCATTTATTTTTACCTAATTATCCCAGCGACTCCCATATGAATTGTTCAGCTAATCTGCGCTGATTAGACCGATGAAAGCCTGTTGCCATTGGTCGACAGCGTTCAGCGCGAGACCGTAAAATGCCCAGCGTGGTTTATTAAAGATATGGGAATATAGAGTTAACCCGCCTCCTTGTTTTCTCTAGCTTGTACTTGCACTTATGAAATGTGTCATGGGCCAGGTCTGATTTCATTAATTATCTTTCATTTTGCAGCTTTTCTCCCTTCTCAGCTGTAAATCATTACTATTTGCAACCATTGCTGTGGCTTACACCAAATTATGTGATCATCCTATTCTGTGACCCTAGTAGGCGCTGTATTCACTGTTTGGCTTTAACTCACTCCCACAGCATACATACTCTAACATGAATGTGCTGGAATGAACGGTTCAAGAGGAAGAAGCTAATCCACGAGCTGCGTACTGAAAGTTCATTGTAAGCATGTAGATGCTGAAGCACTTCTTTCCCTCACACTTCCAATAATATCCAGGTAAGCACAGCGTCTTCATGACTTCAGGATCTGTTTGTCTTTGCTGCTGTGTTAGTGAGCGGGGCCGCAGGTTTAAATTTTGTGGGTCTGCGCACACGTGCAACCATTGTTTCGTATCAACGTCATGTCGAAATGGCTAAAGACTCGTTATCAAGATAATTCATTTAAACCACTAGGAGTCGACTCTTTTTAGATAAATCAATAGTTTTAAAAACTGTCCACTTTCAGATTTAAGCTTTAGCTGGATATTTCATTTCACTTAGAGCTGTGTTACACACTACATGGAAGGTCAATTTCAAAAACCCATAATAGCGGCTCTTTAAACAAACAATTTAGTCATGTTCAACTTAGTTTGTTTAAATTCAGCACAAATAAATTAGTTTACAAACACAACTTAATTTTAATTTTTTTTCAGTGTAGCTCTCACAGTAAAAATATGAATTATTGTTCTACAGAATTGAGCTATATTGATAAGATAATCCGCAGCTGAATCCCATCTAGAATTTAATCAGTTTCAATGGGAGAAATGAGGAGACCACCATCACGACTATGACACTTTATGCCAGGACCAGCCAAGATAAAAGTAATTTATCTTTTAGAGTGACAGCTACATTGGTTTTATCTAATTACTAAACAGTATTAATAACCAAAACAGAGTGCAAACAACACAATGATCTCTATGTAGCCTGTAGATACAATGATAGAGTGTGAATATAGGCAGGGAGTCATCATGCCATGTAAAAATACAGTGTAAAAGTTGTTCCTTTTAATAAATGATAGTAACACAAAAACAGCATTCTTTAAGTAATGGTTTACAAAAAAAAAAAAAAAAAAAAAAAAAAAAAAAAAAAAAAAAAAAAAAAGCTGCTCCCTGCAGAGCCACTTGGGCTCCAGTGAGGGGGAGCTTGAGATCCAGCTCCTCCTCCTATAAACAGTTTTAATGTGTACACCCACCCAACCCCTTACCCCAACCCCCAGTGACATCACTTGAAGTACAGCAAGGAGGAACTAGACCTCAAGTTCCACCTTGCTGGACTTCTCTCTTCCCAAGTGGCTCTGCAATGCGTACCACTTGAAGGACAATACACTTGCACATCATGCAAAAGAATGCATCAAGATACTACTTATTTTCTAGACAAATGTGGCTCATACCAATCTACTAATTGTATCAGCAAAAACTACTTGCCATATAACTGTACCTATTATTTATCAGTATTACTTATATTATTTTAATTCATTTGCATGTTAAGTAGTCATGGCCAAACCAGATGAGAACCACGTTGCTAGACGGACATGTTAGCTACCTAGACCTTTTCATTCAACATAGCTCTTTCTGTGGTGCCTTTATAGAGTCCAACATTTGACATAAGAGAGCTTGATTAGCTGGTCCTCCCTCCCTGCCTGGCGTTTTGATCATTCTGAAAACGTAGCCCTATACATTTCTGGAGATCGCAAATTAAGAGGCCAGAAGTATGGCTACATTTCATCTTTAAAATGAGCGATACGGGGTGGTATGAAGCCTTCCTTTTCATGCTTACCAGCTGACCGCTTATCTCTGTATGGACGGCTTTCCCACTGTTACCAGTTAGCTTGCCATGTACGTTGGCGAACTTAAGACCCAGAGAAGAGTTGACCACAACGATGGGGTTCAAAAGCGGTGAAGAATGGTTCCAGAAAGCAGGTGAGAATGTGGTCAAATCTGAAAACATGGTCAAAATCAGGGGGCTTTTCTTTTTCTGGATTGCTTTTTAAAAGTCAGTTGGGGTTAGGGAAGATGGTGGGCGGGTCAATCGGTGGCTTTTAAAAACACTATTGGTTTTACATCAGTCAGTCGACAGTGGTCTCTGGTGGATTTACTTGAGAACAGCAGGCAGGAATGTCACTCGCGAGAGAAATTTGAGATCTCAAAAAGCATACACAGCAGCCTCTGGTGGTATCGTGAAAAAAAAAAAAAAAACCTCCTAAGGCATATTTTGCCATCTCCAGATATGTATATAGAGGTACATTTTCAAAATGACCCAGGATTGTTTATTCCGTGCTATGACTTGCATTTCCAACCACAAAACTCATTCTGTGTAAACCAACTCCCCTTAAACTGCCATTTATCAATTAAATAAATGCTAATTGCTATTTAACTGTACATGAAATGAAGTTATAGTCAAACTCTTTCCCACTTTGTCACCATCTTAGATCACAGAGGAATTTGTAATTGCCTTATCCACACAATGCAGCCTTAGACTTTAGCCAAAATAAGGTGTCTTTTGTAACAGTCTTTGCACTGTGAGTGCATGCGCCTGATGTCTAAATAGAATTCTTAGAGCTCAGTATATGAAACGAGGCAGCATTACATTGCATTGGCAGGCAGATCAAAACAGATGCAACTGTGGGTGTCATCCGAGGTTCAGCATTTTTGTGCAACAATGTTTTCGAGTTTTTGTCCATATAACTGATAGATGAGAATTTCACTACGCAGCTTAGATTGACAATGATGTAAAATAAATAAATAAAATGAACCATAAAAAGCAGCATGAGTAGATGAGTCATAGCAGGGAAGTCTCATATTAGTCTTAAAACTCAACCTCCACGTAGAGATCTATCAGATTGGATGTACAGGGGGCCAAAGAGAACCATTGTCCACACTGTCCATTTTCCTGAAGCCATGATGTGAAGTGTGACATGACAGAGAGAGAGCGACAGCATAAGGGTGATATGGGGGTGGGAAGTGGGAAGATAGAAAGAGAGCCAAAAGGCAGACATTATAATACCTCCTCTGCACCCAATTAAAGGCAAACGACACTGTGGTCTGCCAACCTGCATAAGCATCCCTGAGCAAATATTTCACTTGAATGGCCCACAGCTGATAAAAATCACTCTGATGAGCCTCGTTCTGCACAAAATCATATGCAAGTCTCATTTCAAATCATGTTGCCAGATTATGTGTACTTACAGAACAAAATTTGGCAACTGTCCACCTCTTTCACACAAACAAAAAGTAGCAAAGATTTGCTTTATTTCCCTAGTGAGAGCTGCATTCAAATAACCCAGCTTAGTCCTTCTTGATATTCAATCACCAGATGCTGAAAAAGCAGTGGTGTACCGCAGGGTTCTGTGCTGGCCCCATTGTCTTTTCACCACACACACACACACACACACACACACACACACACACACACACACACAATTACCTAAAGGACTAGCTTGCATACAGGCAACCCAGGGTCATTCTGAAAACGTACACACACTACTGAAGAGTGCTAAATACATCCCAGGACCTACTTTTTTTTTTCAGTTTATCAGAGGTCGCTGTGTACGCTTTTTGAAATCTCAGATTTCTCTTGCAAGTGCCATTCGCACCTGCTCTTCTTCTATAAATCCACCAGAGGCCACTGTTGGTTGACTCACGGACCAACGCTCCCCCTCTCCCTCTTTCCCTAAACCCAACTGATAGTGTTTTAAAAAGCACTGATTGACCAGTGCTCACTCACTTCCCTAAACCCAACTGACAGGGTTTTCAAAGGCAATCTAAAAAAAGAAAAGCCCTCACCTGATTTACCACGTTTTCAGATTTTACCACATACTCACCCTGTTATTTGCTTGTTTTTGTCTAACCTGCTTCCTAGAACTGTTCTTAACTGGACTGAGACCCCTTTGTCGCAGTCTACTCCTTTCTGCGTCTCAAGTCCACTGACATACATTGCGAGCCACTGGACAAACTGGTAACAGCGGGAAAGCAGTCCATATGAGGGTGTTACAACCTGCTCAAAATTGTAACATGACAATGCTGACCAGGTAAATTGAAAAGAAAAATGATTATTAACAAAAGAGGCATAATAAAAAAAAAGTATTTAAAGCAATCAAAGTCAGTATAAATGAAAGTCAGTAGTGAAAAGCGTGTGCATGGAAATGAACTGAGCTCATGATCCAAAACAAACTAAAATAATCAAAATGCCAGACAGGGAGGTCCAGCTAATCAAGCTCTCTTCTCACGTCAAATGTTGGACTCTTTACAGGCACTACATAATGGGTCTCAGGTGAGATGACCCACCCACAAATCAGCAACCATGCAGGATCGGCAAATCCCAGGACCTAACATTCCCCAAAATAAAAAAAATAAAAAAAATAAATAATAA
>CAIGQZ010032675.1:8685716-8700110 GCA_903798205.1 Danio tinwini
ATATACATATACATATACATATACATATACATATACATATACATATACATCTATCTATCTATCTATCTATCCATCTATCTATCTATCTATCTATCTATATATCTACAGAATATAGAAAAGTAGAAGCACGCAAATATGCAAGCAGAAGCTTGACTAGTTGATATGTACTGTACTAGAACATCCTCAGTTCTCACAGCACCCCCTGCAATTGTACTGCGATCGCAATTATATGGTTTGGTTACCTCTTTACAACCTGCAGATCAATCATTTTCTGGTCTTGCAGATTCATCAGACCGTGCATACATCTGAATATGCTGCACAGCTCCTGCTCCAGGCACCTGGCATCTTGAGAGAAGACTATTACAACGCTCTGTTGGCCTTCATGCTAGCACAATTAAGCTAGGTAATCGAGAACATCAGGTCTGCAACAAAATGAAACCCCAGTATTCACTTAAAGATACAGTTTCTCATTCTGTAATTGCTTTGCCTCATCACAATTCTTGTAATATTAGTATTATTGTTCATTTGTATATTGTGGTTTCAATTTTTTTTTTTTTTTTTTTGGTCAATGGTTAGCATTTTTGCCTCACAGCAAGGTGGTCACTGGTTTGAATCCCAGCTGGGCCAGTTTTCATTTCTGTGTGGAGTTTGCATGTTCTCCCCGTGTTCACATGGGTTCTCTGAGTGCTCCGGTTTCCCCCAGAGTCCAAAGACATGTGCTACAGGTGAATTGAATAAACTAAATTGGCCGTAGTGTACGAGTGTTTCCCAATACTAGGATGCAGCTGGAAGGGTATCCGCTGCATATAACATACACTGAAATAGTTGGTGGTTCATTCTGCTGTGGAAACCTCTGAAATAGAGACTAAACCAAAAGAAAAAGCAGTGACCAACATTGTTACACGACTGCATATGCCTTCATCTTCAATCCATGACTGGTAATGAATGCAACTTGTTGTCCCGGGAGCTGTAAGTATTAAATTATAATCTAATTCCTTTCCATGCTGTTTCTTTTAATTATAGGTCAAACGCTGACACAATGTCAGAGGCTTCGGTCCTTAAGATTGACATTCTTGTTACAAGAGGCAACAATATGGCACTGTACAGTAGTATGATTGGTCCTGATTATAATTTTAAGGTTTTTTGGCTAATACATTTAGACATTGCCAGACACATCCTGCCAATGTAAGCTGGGTATTATGACATTAATAATATTATTATTAGTAATACATTTTGCCATGCAAGTAGTAAGCTATTATATTGTTGGGGATTAAACAACTTGATAAACTGACTGACACAAATACAATTGTTTTTATATCCCAGTGAAGACTCTTATAGATTTTAAGTTTCTACTATATAAACCGTATATTCTCTCCCCTCACCAAAAATCTAAATCAAACCATCACAAGTAACAACCTGCATCACATTTTCAAAATATTTAATTTTCTTTGTGGCATAGTCCCTTTATTAATCAGGGGTCGCCACAGCGGAATAAATCGCAAACTTATCCAGCATATGTTTTACATAGCAACTACTCTTCCAGCTGTGACACATCACTGGGAAAAACCCCTACAGTCTCATGCACACACATACACCACAGACAATTTAGCTTACCCAATTCTACTGTAGTGCATGTCTTTGGACTTGTGGGGGAAACCGAAGCACAGAGAGGTAACCCACATGAATACTTGGAGAACTTTCAAACTCCACACAGAAATGCCAACTGATCCAGCCGAGGCTTGAATCAGCGACCTTCTTGCTGTGAGGCGACATCGCTACCCACTGTGCCCATTGCGCCGCCCCCAAAATACTTTGTGTGATTTCTAAGCATGCTTACCCATGGGAACCTCAAATTTTTCCCCATGAGTCTATGTGCATTCCCCACCGGCATATTAAAACAACACGCACTCCACAGGCATAATGTATTTTGTACTGTAAAAATGTATTACATGGGCTTACCCTACCTTTACTCTTAAACCCAACCCTCTCAGGAAACATGGTAAATTCTGAATGGCAAAAGACCTTATTAAGTCTGATATCTAGGTATTTTACAATTACAAGGACATATGGCATGTCCTCATAAACCGTCATAGAGTACAACTAGGTCATACCCCTTTCATTATACAATTGTGTCCTTGTAAACCACACACATACACAAGCTATTTATCTCCCTCCTTTCAGAGATGTCTTCTCCAAAAACAAAAGGTTGAGATTGAAATAGTCACATTACTGCTGTAAATAATGATTAGCAGAAAATAAAGCAGAGCATAAATGTATAATGTATAATAGATATTTTGCTGCTTGAACAAGTGCTGCATTGTCTTCACACAAGAAACACTACTATGCAGTACATCCAGGATTTATCAATTTTGCGATCGCTGAATTCATCACAAAATTAAGCAAACTCCACCAAATTTTGCAAATCTTTTTTTTTTTCTGAAAAGTCACGTATTTCCGAGACGCTTTCTATGTCATCATGACACAGATTTACTCAAAGAAATGCCCATGTGGACACAAACAACCCTCGCTAAGCCATTACTTTACGCACATCAATATCATAGGTGGCAGCTTATACTGTACACTTAAGCTGATCTGTAACTAAGCATTTAACGAGAAGACAGCGCATGTTAAATATGAGTAAACTTACAAAGCATTCCCTTTTACCCACAAATATCATTTAGAAAGACCATGAAAAACAGAGGTGAGTGAATATAAAGTTAAATAAAGAGCTGTGGGCACACCACATAACACAAGCATGTGTATGGCTTTCACATTAGCAGCTAAAATATAAATATATATATAAAAAAAGCTTAAGGCAGCTAATCATATTGACATTATTTTTTTTTTTAATAATTAATATTTATTTTTTATTCTAGCCAAAAAAAAATAAAAATTCTGAAGAAAAAATATTATAGGAAATGCTGTGAAAAATTCCTTGCACTATTAAACATAATTTGGGAAATATTTGAAAAAAGGTAACTTCACTGTATGTAAAAACACCCGTTTACTTTTCCTGAGGTGGCCTTAATGAGACTATCCATGCAATGATTCAGTGGATTTTGATCTTTAAGCTGTTGTACACTCCATTTATACACATACGATTTGATTTTAACATTAACCTTTAAAATGTACTTCATTGTTTTTTTTTGTTTTACACTAATATGCTAATGAGTTTAGTTATTTGGTTACACAAGAAATTTAGTGTTACTTATAAGTTACAGAACCCAATGTCTGGGTCAAATAAATATAATGAAGAGTCTGTGGTATATTTTTAATATCAACACAAAACAACAAGTAAATCAACACAAACTACAGCAAATGTTAGAATAAAAGCAGACTGTATTTGTTTAAAAAAATGTTTTAAGGTCAAAATTATTAGCCCCTTTAAGCTATATTTATTTTGGATAGTCTACAGAACAAACCATTATTTTACAATAACTTACCTAATTACCCTAGCCTGCCTAGTTACCCTAATTAACCTAGTTAAGCCTTTAAAATGTCACTTTAAGCTGCATAGAAATGTTTTGAGAAAAAAAAAAAGAAAAAAAAAAGTGTCTAGTAAAATATTATTTGCTGTCATCATGGCAAAGAAAATAAATCAGTTATTTGAAATGTTTAAAACAAATCTTCTCTCCATTAAATGAAAATTGGGGAAAAAAATAAAAAATAAACAGGGGGCTGATAATTCAGGGGGCTAATAATTCTGACTTCAACTGTATGTGTGTGTGTTAACTTTAATGTCTTTTTTTTCAATAAAATATATGCAAAAAAATCCTTAGTAGCAATAAAAAAGACGGTTCACAACAGGAAGGCACAGGATTTCAGGATTATCAAAACACATATACTGTATTAATTAAAATTACTCACAAGGAAGCACACTGGAAAACCATGGGGGTGAAGAACCCATCAACAGAAAGAGAATACCTGACAACGAATCACTAACCACAGGGACTTAAATACACTGGGGATGATGACAATGATTACATACAGGGATGAACACAGGTGACACATATAAACATTAACAAATGGCGAGAACGGGAACAAAAGAGCACATGTTGAAGGTCACATGATGAAAACAAAACAGACAAGGAAGACTGGCTGTGACACATGTGATCAGGAAAAATATATTTTACAGAATTTTTATGGAGATCATTTTGTTGATTTATAAATAACTAGAAACTTGGCAAAAGGTTTAAATGCTTGTTGCATAAAAAAAAGTCAATTACAGAAAACCCCTGATAATGAGTTACTTGCCTGTAAAAAAATGAGGTGCCATAGTTCACTCTGAGACATGCAGTGTGTCAGCTTAAAGCCTATATCAAGGGTGGACAACTCCAGTCCTGCAGGGCCCTGTCCAGCAGTGTTCAGTTCAATCCTGAGTGACATATAACCTATGTCAGGAATTGGCAAATTTAGTCCTAGAGGGCCACTGTCCAGCAGAGTTTAACTCCAACCCTAATCAAACACACCTGCCTGAATCCTTCTAGTGCTCTTGTAGACATTGGCTGTATCCAAAACTGCTGCTTTACCCTTAAATAGTGCACTATATGGGAGAGCATTTATTTGAAGTGGTGTCTGAAACCACTGTGAACGTTTTGATGTGCACTCAATCAATCTAGATTTGCATTGCGATATTAAGTGTGTAAGCTGATGTACACTCAAAGGCTAAAGCAGGGCTGCCCAAACTCAGTCCTGCAGAGTTTAGCACCAACTTGCCTCAACACACCCACCTGGAAGCTTCTAGTATGACTAGTAGGAGCTTGATTAGCTGGTTGATGTGTATCTAAATGGAGTTGGAACTAAACTTTTCTGGTTATATAACATTTTGAATTTTATATGAATATGATTGGTTGTTGGGGGGGGGGGGTGCGGGGGTTGGGGTAGCAGGCCAGAGTCACGGTCCCAGGCCAGCTGATTGTCTGGGAAGTGTCCCGGTGCTCCCATGACCAGTCTGCCCCTGCTTCCAATACACACTGCTCGAGTTCACGCGCTAGTTTTTATATGCTTAGCAAATGCGTTTCATATTCACTTGAAGGATTTGGATTTCTACCATCCCATCCGGTCCCATCCATCTCAGCGTGGATGTTTGTCCTTTCCTTATCATCCTATTTCTCATTATTTTTATTAAAGATAATTAATTGGTTATTTGAACGACTATTTAACTTTGCATTGATTTCAACTAATGAATAAGTTAAATACACTGCTTCATGTAAGAATGTTCAGTGCATTGCCTGTCTCTTTGAAACAAGGAGCCACCAAACTAGGTCAGAGGTCACAGAGACCTTGAGTGGAAATGAACAGCTGAGGACTGGAAACAACTTCTATTGTTTCTATTGTTATTTCTATAAGATAATACTATCCAAAATGTCTAAAGTGATTTTGCTATTTTTACGGTTAATTCTTTTAAAGTAATTTTACTTTTTATTCAAGATAGACTTGATGTAGTGAGAATTTAACTGTCTAAATGTAGATTATACCGGTTTTTAACCAGTTTTGATAAAGACGGCTGAGAAGTACACTCAGCCTTGGATAAGAAACAGATTGTACTTTAAGTGTTTGATTTGTATTTGATTGTAGGTACTTTTAACAGGTCTGGAGTCAGCTCTAAACAGTCTAGTGCAGGGGTCAGGAACCTTTTTTCAGCAAAGAGCCATTTCAGATTTTATTGGCAAATGCATTTTTTAAAGAGCCATTGGGGATATATATAAAGCATCACATGTTAAGCAAGTCCATTAAGAAAGCATAATTTATAGAATATTTTTATTTTTGCCATCAACACTGAATGTTGTTTGAATTTACGTGCGCAAAGTTACCATAAAAATGTAAGTTGCATGCTCTTTATTAGTGTCGCAATTCAAATTAATTCACAGCGCCGCACACGTGCATTGGTTGAAATGTCCTTTTATTTTTATTCATTTTGCTGTAAAAATATACAATAAAAAGGTCATTTTAATTGTATTTTCAAAAGGAAACAGATTTTTAGCGACAGATTTCATTTTTTATTGAAGGGTGACAGCTGGAGAGCCCCATATTTTTGGTCAAAGAGCCATATGTGGCTCCTGAGCCATAGGTTCCCTACCCCTGGTCTAGTGGATGTCTGACGTTTATGCTTAAGATATTGTTTAGAATTGTACGCACGCACCCACGTGGACATTTTCTAAGTCTATCTGTGTTTTAACCAATCAGGTTAGAACACCTATATGTATGACGCAGATAATATATAATGATAATAGTGAGAGTATAATTGTTATTGATTTGTGATTGTAAGCAGAGCGGTCTAGGAACTCATTGCGAGTGTTGAAGCTGGCTTCTGCTGATGAAACTGCAAACTTTCTTCAGTAAACTTATATTTATTTTAAACTATTTATTTATTTGAATCTCTGACTCCAGCTCTTCTTCATCTGACAGCCTGGTCATTCTTTGGGTTAAAACTGTAATTACCCCAACACACTCCTTTCAGCCTTTCTGTGGACTAATGTAGGGGCAATTTCTGTTTCAACCATTGATTAGCTTGTTGAGGTTTAGATTTTACACTAAACACCAAAACCTCTTTTTAGGTGTTAAGCATATGAATAGAGCCTGGAGTTTTGGGACTGCTTTGCTACTTCAGGTCCTGGAGGTCTTGCTATTTTTGAGACACATTTTACAGAAGAACATCTGAGCATACAAACAGCAGCAAAGAAATTCCTACCTCCATGTCTGGTTTTCAATTGGGATCCTTATCAACTTGCTCAACCAAAGCTGAGAACTTTCCACATGACTACTTCCTACATAAAAAAAAAAATAAAAATGCGAAAGAATCTCTGAATATGTTGGTGTTGTGTATGTCAGTTACAAAATGCAGTGTAAACATGTTTTTTTAATAATGATGCTAATGCTAACATACATAAACTCATGAAAGCGTATACTTCTTGTAAAAAAGATCAATAATAGTAGTAGTACCAGCAGTAGTATAGAGCTGTGCATGATTTTTCAACCCACAAAGTGAAAAATAACTTTCTTGAAGATGGCTCTTTCCCAGCAGGCACAGGACAACGGTGTGGGACGTTGCATTTTGATTGGAGATCAAAATCAGGTTGACGACAGAACGTCCAGCTGACATCACCGTCAACATCAGACAGATGTTGAATTTTGGTTACTTTCCAACGCAACCAGGGCTTTACATTAATGCCCGCCAACCCGCCAAATGCGGGTAGATTTCAGCTCTGGCGGGTTAGACAGACACCTCCACTAGCCACTTTGGCTGGTTGGAAATCATTTTTAAATTGTAGTTTTCTTAAAAGCAGGATTCAACAGTAAGGATGGCCCAATATTCGTGCAAATGCGATCTTAGAATCGAGAAGCAGCATGACTGACAAATATAGTTGTGTTCGTGCGGGCAAAAGAAAGCCGGTTGATTACCGAATGAGAGGATAATCACTTGCGCCAACAGCTGATGTGATGCGCGCGCATTTTAAACAGTCACGCGACTGGTGTATTTGGTTCCCTTTTAAATAGACTAGACAAAAAGTTGTTCATGTACCCACAGCCCTGCTGCTTTCAAGATCTCCAGATCAGCACCGGTTGCTTTCGCTTTAACCATTATTAACTTTACATTTATGTGTAGCCTAGTTAATTGGTTTTAACTGTTTTTTTTAAGAAATGTTTTGTTAAATAAAAAGTATAGTATACAGCTATATTTTGCTTGTTTTGACACATTATTTAAAATTTGTGGCTAAGAAATAATTATTTATTTATTTTTAGTGTGAATAGATATACATTTGGTCAATACTTTGAGCTCTGAAAAGTCATGTGAAATCAAACTAATTGTAATACAACATTATTAAACCATGACTCATGTGCTCATGCTCACTGAGCAAGCTCATACACAACATACACAAAAAGAAAAATGAATTAGGAGGCATGTGGACATTCCACAATATCTAAATCATGTCATTTTAGCACGACAAAGTCAAATTCATGCATATAAAATATATTTTCCCAACAAAATTTGGAGTATCTAGTAATGTTGGAAAACTACTAGCCACACTGGCTGGTGATCAAAAAAGTTAGGCCCAATCTCAATTCTCCCCCTTAGCCCTTCCCCTTACTCCTACCCCTCATTTTGCGCATTTTCATCAAGGGGTAGTGGTGTCCCAATTATTTATAGCTTGAAGGCGTAGGGCTAAGGGCAAGGGGTATACACCCTTTCGAACGAAGATTTTTCAGGAGCACACTTAAAATGGAGGGGTAAGAAAATTTCCCAGAATACACCTGCTAAAGCGGCAGTTTCACTGCATCCGGAAGTAAGGAGATCCACAAATAAGTATTTTTTTGTCATTATTAAGAATTTTTACGACAAACAAAAACATGTTTTAATATATTTATAACCCGATCAATGATAAAAGTAGCCTACTGTAACGTCTGCAATTATAAATTACAAATAACATTATAATTGCAACATATATGAACACATACAGCCCCTTACAGTCTCCAAAATGTTACCAATTACAGAAAAAACTACATGCAGCATACATTTAGTCCTTATTTGGCTTCAAAAACAACACACAACATATAACCCACAGTCAGTGCAAACCTCTCATCTGTGTCTTTATTCTTTACCAGCTCATGTAACCTCTTGTTAGAAAGTATTTTCATCATTCTGAGTTTATAATAGTTCAAAAGATAATGATAACAGTTAAACATGGCAGTTTGTTTATGTTTTGGGTTGCTAAAAAAATCAGTTGCTCCTTTGTTTTTTTTCAGGCTTTTTCTTAGTTTTTTTGTGCTTCACTCTCACGTTTGTTCATTTCTGAAAGGATCGAATGTCAGAAGCGATTCAATGATCACAGCACGTTATTATCATGAGCTCAAGAAGTTTGTTATTTCAAATGAGTGCACGCAAGCTTTCTGGAGAAAGTGAAACCATTCGCACTTTTAGACGGCCTCAAAAACCAAAAACAGGACACAGCAGATTTTGTTCTTCTTGGCTTTGTGGCTGTTTTGTGACAAGGTTTGTATGAGCTTGGATTGACCATGGCTTGTTATTATATGTATACAGGGTGGGCCATTTATATGGATACGCCTTAATAAATTACATGGACAATTGCCTTCAGATGACCCCAAAGATAAAAGTCTAATGCTGCGTTCACACTAGACGCGGAAGAAGCGCCAAGCGTAAGTGATTTACATATTAAGTGCGAATGGCGTGGCGCGAGTTGAGCGTTTTGCGAGTTTGACGCTCTTAAAGCGCAAATCGCGCGAATCACTCAAGTTCAAAAATCTGAACTTCTGCGGACATTCGCGCAGCATTAACCAATTAGGAGCTTGCTCTTGTGGGGGCATGATTGTGACGTAGCACATGTTGTTGGTGTCCCGGGGGAAATCCTCCAGCCGACACCAACAACAGTTCATCAAACTGGGCTCGGCTCAGTCAGAAGCACTTCTGAAAGCCTTATCCAGGTTAAGTTTCTGGAGGAGTTTATGAGCTCACAGAGCTGGGTGCATGTCTGAAGTATCTAGTGGACTCAGACACTGCTCCAAACGTATCAACGCTGTTTTTTAGTCTTCATAAAAGCACATAAACACAGTTATTTTCTCAATAAAATCCATGTTAACCATTTAGCAAAGAAGCTACAGTCACCGGGCAGACAGAAGCCCTGCCCATCACGCGAATCCGCGTCTGTTCTAAAGTGAATTTGACACGCGAATGAAGCAGATTTGACGCGCGAATGAAGCGGAGTTTGACATTCTGCGTCTGATGTAAACACAGCATAAGGGGGTCAGATCGGGAGACCTTGGGGACCATTCAACTGGCCCAAGACGACCAATCCACTTTTCAGGAAACCATTCCCATTTCAATAAGGTGTATCCATATAAATGGCCCACCCTGTATATTATCACGGTGTAATGTCTCGGCTGTGTTTTTAAAAATGGTGTTTTTTTGTTTTTATTCTCCTGCTTGTGTGCGCTAGTGACATATCTCTGTAAACCAATAGCGTTTAGCTGCTTGTCTAGCTCCGCCTTTTGGTACTTTTTTGGTACCCTTTGCTTTTTGGTACCTTTTGACAGTGGAAACGGCCATAAAAGCGTACCGTACCGTACCGTACCACTCAGTGGAAACGAGCCATAAGTGCAATATCACACTCGTAACACTACAATATGGCATCAAATCACCACTGCTGGATACTAACTGCAGCACTTGGCCTATGGCCTCATGCCAACGCACACATCCCTGCAGTGCTGATATAATGCCATATAGCAATGCTATGAGTGTGATATTCCTTATATTTATACAGTGTATAAATATTATGATGATCAACTTTATGATTTACTATAGAAGTGGTAATAGATCATTTATATGGTTATGTAATACATTTTAGCATTTCCTGATGAGAATGAGACTGTACAGATGGAGCTACTAATTACACAATTCACACCCATGATAAGGTGCCACCTGAAAGCCGAACAGATGGAAAATATCTCTGCAAATTTAACACATTTCTGAGACTGTTATTAATGGACAAACATGTTGCTTTGCATCTTTCTTATATGGATGTTAATAAAGATGTGGATAAAGTCTGTGTTCTTGTACTGAATGAGCATACTCTCTACTTAAAAGGATAGTTCAAACAAATATGCACTCACTTAAAATGCACTCACCCTAAAATGGTTCCAAACCTTTATGTATGTCTTTCTTCTGTCTTATAATTTTGTTATATATTTTCTTCTGTTATGAAAGTTATTTACTAGTAAAGTTACTAGTAAGTTAAACCTAATAAAGTAGCTGGTGAGTGTATAAATGTACATAATACTAAGATGTTTACATGCATGCAGAATAAGAATTACACATGGGCATTTAAAAGGTACTGTATTCTCTGGAAAACTGCTAATCAATATTGTGATAATGTTTTGGTAAACAGTGTCATTTAAGATTATAATTCAATCAATAAACTGCAAATGGGTCATTAAAGCTGTAAAACAGAACTTTGGGCTCTCAGTCATTATTTATGATATGAAACAAAATCAAATGTCATAGACCAGCTATTTCACATCAGTGCTTTAGTTCAATATGTTTTGATGAATCTGCTGGTTTGAGCAATAATCATGTTTACTGATGATTAACAGACTAGAACTGATCTGTTATGTTACACCAGCACATATACAAAGAGTTAAAAGAACAAAATATACATTAGAAAAGAAATTGCATATGAACATGTATCATCTCTGCCAGTGATCTTGTTTAGGCGCAGGCTCTGTTGTGTTCCCTTTTCGATTGCAGACACTTCACAGTTCACTCTAACAATGTTCATGTATTTGTTCCTGGCAGACTTGCACTGTGTTGCAGCCAGTGTTGCTAGTGTTATTAATGCTGCTGCAGAGCAAGTACAAAGAGCTGCTATACAGCCAAGACATGCTGCTGCATAATAGACACACACAATATGTGCTGTTGCAGATCTAGACAGGTGCTGCTGGAGGTGGGGCATTTTAGAGGATGTTACACTAGCAAACAGCAAAGCAGACTGTTGAGCTAGCACACTCTTGCCTGCGGAGGCCAGTCAACTTGTATAGCATGTGACATAATTGCTAGCGGATTAAATGCCAAGAAGTCAATTTGAGTTTTCTAATTTTAAAAGGTTTGATTAAAAATAAACAAAACCCATTACTGAGCAAACTGTGTTCAGGATTCTGGAACAAATAATATTTTACAGTTCTACTTCTGCAGAAGGACCACTTGAGCATCATAGGAGCTTTACATGTCCAATCATGTTTAGATGACACTACTGGAAACATGAAATATTTGAAATATGAAAACAAATATAATCATATGATTAATTTGTTACAATGTTGCATTTTCTTCTTGGTTCAGTGTAATTAAATTAAATTAGAATTTAATAAAAAAAAAAACTGTATTGTCTATCCCCAATGGCGCAAGCTGATTGATGACTTGTTTTTCCATGTCGGCAGGAGGATTTGCCTTCAGGACACCAACTACAGGCGCTATGTCATAATCATGCTGCTACTAGAGCAAGCTCTTGATTGGTTAATGTGGCGCAAATATCTGCCACAATTTTTCAACTCAAGTGACTTGTGTGAATCACGTGTTAAGCACATCAAATGCCTAAAACAGTCAATTTGCACCATTGCTTCATACACGCTGCCTCATTTATGTGAATAGCGCTGCAGGATGTCGAATTGCATCTTTGCATTGACTTAACCAACCCAGGCTCATTTTGAAAGCGTAGCTTATATACATTTCTGAAGAGCGCAAAATACGTCCCAGGAGGTACGTTTGGTATCAGTTTTTGTCTTTGCGAATCCACCAGAGGCTGCTGTGTACGCTTTTTGAGATGTCAAATTTCTCTTGGAAGTGCCATTCGCACCTGCTCTTCTTGTGTAAATCCACCAGAGGCCGCTGTCGACTGTTACCTAACCCTAACCCTAACCTTGACCAATCCCTCCACCCTCCCCCTTCCCTAAACCCAACCAATAGTGTTTTAAAAAGCACTGATTGACCCGCCCACCCTCTTCCCTAAACCCAACCGACAGCGTTTTCAAAAGCAATCCAGAAAAAGAAAAGCCCCCTGATTTTTCAGATTTTACCACATTCTCACCCTTGCTTGTTTATTTTATTTTTTGCCTTTTGTTTTTGTCTTACCAGCTTTCTGGAACCGTTATTCACCAAATTCGAACCCTGTTGTTGCCTCCTCTTAGCTCATCTCAAGTATGCCGACGCACACTGCGGGCCACTGGACAAACTGCTAAGAGGAGTTTTCAGACACATTTGCCTACTGTATGCAGGACTTAACATGTAAATCACTTAACACTTTATCTGCATCTGGTGTGACAGCAATTAACACTGTTGCATGACTGGGTGTTGTAGTCCATAACATGGCAGATTTGTAGTTCATGTGAATGTGTTTACCAGCAATCTCTGGTTGTAGATCGCTGGTGATCATGACACAATAATTGTGTTGTTTCAGCTCATTTTAATCAAGCAGTTTGAACAAGCAAAAAAAATACATTTTTTTGAATGTACATTTAATGCTCTCCTCTTCAATCTTCTCCTATGTCTTCTCCAGCTTTATCCTCTCTCTACTTTTTCTTTTCGCTCTTCTCCTCCCCTTCATCCCTCTTCCTCACTGTTCTGCACTGTGAATCTTTGGATTAAAATCAACTGGTGGCTTCAATATTTAAAATAATATGTGACACTGTACATCAAATCCATACGCTCCATTAGTGAAAGCGCAACAAAATGTCACATTTGCACTGTAAACTGTGTGAACTAACAATTTTTAGTTGCCTGTTACTTAAAAAATCATGTGGGGAAAAAAATAGATGACGTAATCAGTTTTCATATGAAAATGTTCCAAAACCACAAGTTTCATGTGTGTTTTATCTGTGGTTTTAACCTGAAGCCCATGTTTTTATTTTTTGGTAAGGGTTAATTGATATGTTAATATGCTCTCTAGTTTAGTTTTCATTAGTCCCTTTAGTTATATTAGAAATTGACTTTATAGATTGATATATTTCTTCGTTTTAATGAAGTCATCATTGTGGCAACCGGTGTTCCCCTCTCTTTGGTACAAGTGATGTTGATACTGTATGCTTTTCTTAAATTGTACTGGTGCCACAAAACATTACAGTTGGATGGATGGATGGATGGATGGATGGATGGATGGATGGATATATTTCCTTTTAAATCTTGACAGCATCTTACAGCAAGTATTTTTAATCTGAGAGAGGCATCAACATTCAGCATACAAAACACAAAAATGTGGATATTTTAAAATAATACTTTATTACAGACATTAAAAAACCGATAACCATGCTGATATGCAGTTTTTGCTGGTGTAAACTGAAGTATTGTGCCTAAAAACAAGATTACTTAAAGAAAAACAAATTAGTCTTTTGGTAACACTTTAGTTTAAATAACAATTCACACCATTTACTACTACTTCTTACCTGCCTATTATTAAGATATTAACTGCTTATTAGCACTTAAAGTATGATATTATTTTACATCCCTACTCATACCCAATACCTAAACCCAACTACTACCTTAATAACTACTATTAAGCAGCTAATTGGTAGTATATTGTGCTAAAAGTCTTTGTTAATAGTTTGATAATAGCATGAACACCTTTTTATTTCAGTATGTTATTACAATTTAAAAAAGAAAACAAATTACTAAGTAAATAAGTAATAAGTTAGTTAATTAGGTTGACTGTCCTTTAGCACTGCAAAAAAGTTAAACTTTAAGAAAGATCACACAATTAGCCCTTTCTATTTAACTATTAAAGCAATGTGAGACAATTAACAAGGGTTAAACAAAGTCAACGCCTGAATTGTAGGTGCAAACTATATATTTTTTTTTAATGTGCCATTCAGAGAGCCATTCAGAAAGTTTTCAAG
>CAIGQZ010032675.1:8723321-8745677 GCA_903798205.1 Danio tinwini
TAATTTAATTTAATTTAATTTAATTTAATTTAATTTAATTTAATTTAATTTAATTTAATTTAATTTAATTTAATTTAATTTAATTTAATTTAATTTAGCATTTTGGTTTTATCACAGCTCTGCCAGAATCAAATTTGATTTTCATCAAATGAAAAGCAAATGAGAAGCTTTATGAACCGGGCATGACTTCAGATACTATAGAGCAAGGGTCCCAAACTCGGTCCTGGAGGGCCAGTGTCCTGCCGATTTTAGCTCCAACTTGTCTCAATACACCTGCAGGGATGTTTCTAGAAAGCCTGGTAAAAGCTTGAGTAGTCAGTCCAGGTGCATCTGATTGGGTTGGAACTAAACTATGCAGGACACTGGCCCTCCAGGACCAAGTTTGGGCACCCCTGCTATAGAGAGTAGATTTGAGAACTGATAAGAAAATGAAGTATGAGATGGCGTATATAAAAATAGTTGATCCATTAAAGCAGAAGATAACCTTAACATACTGATAATAACATCTAAATGAAGTTATTTTAATTTCACAGGGAATTTAAATGATAACAATGCAAAGTCACACAGCTGAAACGCCATAATTCATCAGAATCTCCGTCAACAACTTGGGGTGCTTCCCTTTATTTATTATCCAATCAGCTAGAAATGTTAATGCTGCCCATCACAAAGCAAATGGGTAAAGCACTTTCTTGTAGCTAAAAACATAAAAATAATGAAGTGGCCAGCCCAGAGTCCTCATATAAACCTACTTGAAAATCTTCTTGAAAAAAAAGTTTCAACTACAGACTGAAGAAGAATGGAACAAGAAATGTAATTTAATGTTCTTATTTATTAAATGTTACAATGATTGCTCTCCTGTAAGTTTGATTATTGTGTTTGTTCTTTTAAATATTTCTGTTAAAGTGTTTTGGTTATTTTTCTAATGGAAAATTGAAATTATATACTGTAATTTTGAAAGGATGATGTTTGCAGCTACAGACAGGCACTGTAAGCTGCATATTTTAGCACACTCATAGAATAAAAAAGCACAGGCATTTATTTAATACAGTGTCCAGATTGACTTCCTCAGAGCCGTAGTAATGATTTATCTTGTGGCACTGATTTATTGCACTGTGAGTGTGCGCTACGCATGTACTGTAAATGGCTGCTCTCTGGCAACCTGATTAATATGCTTAATTGATCGATATGACAAACACACCCATGAAGAAAAGATTTAATCATGCAGGCTTTTCAGGCACTTAATCCGCCTAATAAGTGTTTGAAAGCTTTGAAATCTGATGGGAGGTGACGTGTTGTCTGTTAAAAAGATTACTTCACATGATTACACTACAAATTAAAGGTGACTTAGATTCAATAAAAGATAATATCTATTCATACTTATGAACTACCATCTGTAATGGCCTTGGGGGGGCTATGGGAAAACCAGTGGAAAACACTGTCTCTTTCTTACTGTGAGGCACTATTTCACTGAATGATTATTGTTGAATGAGATTACAATGAGCTCCCATAAAATCAAGATTTTATACTCGAGCAAGCTGTATTTTATGCTCATTCACCTCAGGTGATCTATCTGAAGAGCGATTTCTCTCACACACAGCACTTAAAGTGGAAGAATAAAAGTGGAAGTATCTGTTTTTTCTTCTCTTCACTCACTACACATTTCTAATAAGCACACAAACACACAAGTGGAGTGTCGTTGTTATGTTGAAGAGACTGACGACTGAGTACTTCATCTAGATTTTACACCTTGTTGCCATTCACAAGATCCAGCGTGAACACTTTTACACTTATACATTGTTGTGGCTATTTATGAGGTCTATTTTAGAATAGCAATACAGTAAAATAATATGAGTCAATTGACCCTTCGCTAAGCCACATCCGAAAACCGCCACACACCAGTTAAGCTTAGCAAACGTAGCTATGCACAGGAGGTCTGTCAAGCTTTCAAGCGAGGGAAACAATCCAAATGTTGTGCATATGGATTGTGAAAATCTAACACCCGGTATCCTTAAAGTTTAGACGGTCTGTTGGAATTTTTTTCCCTTTCCAAAACTTAAAACCCAAGGGGAGAAATGCCAGCGTGGATCAAGCTGTGTAAGGGGCACTAAAAGAGCAGGGTTAAGTTGGTTTTGTTTTCGATATTCCTGACACATTCAGTGATAGACGGCAATAACTCACACACCTCTTAACCTAAAAAGATCTAAACTGTTTTTCCTACAAAAATACAAAGCAGATTATGTTTCACAGCTGCTTTTTTTGTTTTTGCTCAATATTATGAGCACTGCTGTGTTTAAGCCCTCGCAATAGTTGTAAGAGCGAGCACAATCCTTTCATTTTCCATCAGTTTCAAGCTACGAATATTTGGATTACATATCAACAGAAGAAAACCGAGATGTGATCACAAACTGAGCACTTGCGATCAATTGACATACTTCACTCACAGCTGTTTTTCAGTCATTTATATCCCTCATGTTCATGTCAGAACTACAATTCACCAGCGTTTTCATGTCTTTTAGAAATGTAGTCATTAGTCACGACATTATAGCGGGCTAGTGTCTGCTTTTATATTTGGTTTTTGATTAATATTTGCTGGTAAGGAAAATCTATTTGTTCACTTCTGCTGTTTATACTTTGATTTGCATTTCTATTTATAATTTTTTTTAGGAACGGTATGAAAAGCACACAAACATTCTGACAGTTATAGGTATTGTCCATTGTTTTGAGTCAATGATGCTAATATTTGGCACAAATCCATCAATTCCCCCTTTCTGGCCTTTTTTTTTTCTATGAATAAATTATGTAGAAGCACAGTCTATGAGTCGGTTAGTAACGTTATATTTCATTGCACAACAATTAGTCTATCAGGCTTTTTGGCTGAAAAGGAGAAATTAAGGTTTAATTAGTTATTATTAGATTATTTGTAAATTTCACCTATCCTGCTATACATGAACTAAGCTGTTGAATGGTCAGTGTATAAGGCGGCTAGGCTAACCTAGCTTCAATTTTGAATAAATATTTTTTATTCCGTTGCGTATTAAGTCGTGAATATACACCTGCAATGCATACTACAGTCCTTTTTTGTCTGGCTTTCTCAGATATCTCACCTGTTCGCTAAAAATGACTATTTATATCCCTGGGAATCTCTGACACTGTCACATACATATTGTAATAGACGTGGCAGGCACGAAAGCTTGACAGGCGTAACAACAGTAACTAAGGAGGGCGGGGCTTGGTGAAGGATCAATTGCAGGTGAAAAAACTGACAGCTTACATTGTATAATTCTGTCTGTTCATATAGTCCTATTATTTAAAAAGGAACACATGTACAATATTTTTGTTTTTAAATTATTTAACATGTCAACCTCTTAACTCTCGGCTTCGCTTTTTGAACATTGATATGAACACTGACAACACAAAAGTGTTCTTGGAGTTTAACCACTGAAGTCACATGGAATATTTTGACAATGTTTTTAGGTGCTTTCACACTTGGTTGAATTGCCTGGTTTGTAATTACCCAAGCAATTACAAATACCCAAGTAATTGTCCTGCCTTGGCTGGCTTTTGTTCACACCATCATATTTTTCCTTCAGTACACTTCAGTGCTCAGTACACTTGTGCCAAGACGCCAATACAGAAAGATGTACGCACATCACAGTCGTTATGTTTTTACTGAATCTTTTGATTTTGGTAACATACAATGAGCGACTTGAGTCCATCTGCTGCAAAAAAAAATCTAAAGTTTGTTGTGCAGCTGGCAGTTTACTTCCATTACTAGGTACGATTGCAATCATATTAAAAGTGAACAGGACCAGAGCTGGTGTGAACCATACTCCAGGCCACCTCTTTCAGGCGGACTTAAGTACAGTTAACAAGTTTAGAAGACATTGTTCACACTAGCTACCCATACCATACTTTGATGTCAAATGATCCCAGGTGCAGACCAAAAGTGCTACTATGAAAGCATATTTTGATTCATCTTCTAAACCCTGAATGGTATTTGAACTGCTGCGGCCTATGGAGTATGAGAGAACTCCTGGATTCGATTTTCAACTAGATTAACTAGGTACGTTATTCTATCAAAATATTTATTATGTAGTCAATTAACATGTGTATAATTAAAATTGACTGTATACTTCTGCTAAGGACATACAACTAACCACACATAACATCACTATATACACTGTTTGGGCAATGCAAGAAAGCATAGGATTGTTTAAAGGCTTTGATTTTGGACTTGTTTCAACAATGATTTTGATGCAAAGAAGTTTGCTTATATTCACTCTTAAAAATGATGAGGTTTAAAACTGCTCATCAAATGCATATTGAATCACATTTAGATAAAACTGTAATCCTTACATCAACCAGCAGTTAAAAAAATAAAACCAGCAGTCTGCTAAATAAAAAAATAAAAAAACGCACACACACACACACACACACACTACATTTTATTTGTATGGTCCAACAACAAGTTTCAAACATAAACATCTGTGTCATGGTCACACAAAGATGGTTCTCTTTTTGTCAGTTTATTCAAAACAAAGTGGATAGCTCAACTGGAGAAGCAAGTAAGTGATAATCGTGGGATGAGAGCAGCAAGCAGTTCATAAGGTAAACAAGGATCTTCATTCAACCACCAGAGTAATATAGTCACTTCCCTTAATCACAGCATGTGCATCCACAGGTTACGAGAAACGTCCACGGGAGAAGGGAAACATCTCCGGAAGAAGGCAAGCAGTGGGGAAGGTGAGATGAACCATCTGACTTCGATTCCAGATGTACAACTGGAAAATGTGAGTCTTTATAGTGACTGTGATAACTGGTGCAGGTGTGTGTAATTAGAATTCTATTGAATTGTGCATGGGTGTGGTAAGAGGTGGCTGGAGAAGGAGAGTGATGATTAGAGCTGCAGGAACGAGACGGTGAGGGAGAATTGTGATTGGAGCAGCAGGAACGAGCCGGGGATGTGACAATCTGTCACATCTGACCTTTAGGAACATTTATTTGCTCTTCCCTGAACCATTATTTTTTATTACTATTTATTTATTGATCATAAAACCAAGACTTTAAATGTAATCTTAAGTGTAGTAAGAAAAAAATCTTAATAATCGAGTTCAGTGGAAACTGAAATTGCAATGCAGTTAATATAGACTGTAAAACTTTCATGAAACATCACCATTATATCTATATTAACAAATTATTTAAGCTTATGTAGCTGGTCAGTTAGTCAGTACACTGGGTATTTTTTGTGTGTTTCCCAGAAACACACATATTTTTTACTTTTTTGTGTGTGTGCAAATATCAAAACATTCTTAAATGGTGATACAGCCACATGTGTACATCCATAGTTGTGTAACTATTTGTCAAAAAACAAAAAAAAATATTCATAATACTCAATTCCAGGTATATTAGACAAAAAGAAAACCCCAAAGGATTTAAGTGCTTATGGAAGAGGTACGTATTTGGCTTTTTTACCTTCTTAATTGAATAAATAAACTATATTTTACACATTTGTACTAAAAAAACTGATTAATTGATTAATGTGTGTATTTAAAAATTCACTGAGGTTTATTGTGTTCCTTTATTATCTTTAATTAAAAATTATAACATTCTCGAATGGCATTTAGATTATGTTATTTTGATGGCTTAATCACTACTCCCTTACAGTCATTAGCTATTATGACTTTACAGTGCAACCAGAAAGTATTCATAGCTTTTTCCACATTTTTTTATGTTACAGCCTTATTCCAAAATGGATTGAATTTATTTATTTCCTCAAAATTCTACACACAATACCCCATAATTACAATGTGAAAAAATATATTTTTAAATTGTTGTAAATTAATTAAAAATAAAAACCTGAAAAATTGCACATACATAAGTATTCACAGCCTTTGCTCAATACTTTGTTGATGCACCTTTGCTGGATAAGTTGGCGGTTCATTTCGCTGTGGCAACCCCAGATTAAAAAGAAGACTAAGCCAAAAAGAAAATGAATGAATGAATGATTCTTTTTCTTTGAAAAACAGAAATTGGTGAACAAATATACAGTTGGCTAATAATTCAAGAGGGCTAACAATTCTGACTTCAACTGTACATCCAAAAAAAAAGGAAAAGGACAAATCTGAAATCAAGAGAGAAAACATGCAAGGAAACATAAAGTAGCTCATTTGTAATTTAATTTGTACAAAAATGTATTTTTTTTTAAAAAAGGAGGCATGTCCCAAAGCCCACCCTAAGCTCAATCTTCTTTGGGGGTTGAGTGTACTAGATGTGTACTAGAAATGTACGAATGAGATCATACAAATTAGCCACTTTAATCAAAAAAGTACAGAATTGACCCATATATAGGCGTATATTAATAATATTCATCACCGCCATAAACAGCTGTGTATGCACTTTTTCAAGATGTGTGGAATAACTTGTTGTGGCAAATCGTGACGTAGAAGCAAAGTAATAATTTACCGCAGTTACATGGCAGATTTTTCATTTTGTTCAGTTTATAGAATGGATTTTTCCACTCCTCGGTTTAAGCATTTTTATTCCAATCGAGGTGTTTATATGCAGCATATTCATTCAAATTGGACTTTTAAACCAATTAAAATGCTCCATGTAAATGCACAAGCAGGTTACATCCACAATGTAACATAGATTACAAGTTACTTTAACAAGTAATTAGTTACATTACAATTTTAGTCTCTCTTAATTGTAATATACTACTTTTGTTGTTCTTTTAAGTAACATGGTAATAACAATTATAATTTATCAGAATAATAATTCATTTTATTTGTAAATGGCACTTTTCTGGACACCCAAGGTCACCTTACAACAAGCATCAAATTGAAACAACAATTGCTAACCACAGAATGTCTCCCAACACTGAAGATGTCTGATTGAAAAATGTATATGATACAGCATTAGTAATTCTCTGGCTACTTTCATTTCACAAGGTATCTTCACATGAAAAAAACAAGCATAATATGAACAGTAGATAATAATGGATGATAGCTAGAAATGCACCAATCGACTTTTGCTCCAAACACTGTTTTTGCACTGCATTGCAATACTTTTATATTGCAAAGTCTGTAAATGTAACATAACTTAATGTATTATACATGGCCTTTATTTAATATACTAGTGCAGCCGGTGATTCATTCATCTTACTGTATGTATGATGATTTTCCTCATATGTTGCTTCTTATTGATTATCAACACTGTTGTATCTTGATAAAAAATGCCAAAATCTTAAACTTCATGATTTTGAAATTTATGTTCATAATAATAGGCTAATAGATTATAGAAGAAACTTTTTGTTAATGGATTACTCCATTTATTTTATTTTATTTTTCTTTTTTTATAAATAGGCTAAGGCATGTTTTACAAGTCACCTAGAGCTGAGTTTTATACTTTTTTTTAATCAATTTGGTTGATCTCTGGGTCTGGCGGGAGCACTTTTAGCTTAGCTTAGCATAAATCATTGACTCAGGTTAGAACATTAGCATCTTGCACCCCCCAAAAAAGTGCAATATTAACAAGCCATGCTCATTCTGATTATGTACCCCTATATATACAGTTAAAGTCAGAATTATTAGCCACCCTTTGAATTTTTATTTTCTTTTTTAAATATTTCCCAAATGATTTTAAACAGAGCAAGGATATTTTCACAGTATGTCTGATAATATTTTTTTTCTTCTGCAGAATGTCTTATTTGTTTTATTTAGGCTAGAAATAAAGTAGTTTTAAAAATTTTTAAAGCCATTTTAAGGTCAAAATTATTAACCCCTTTAAGCTATATAATTTTTTTGATAGTCTACATAACAAACCATCGTTATACAATAACTTGCCTAAATACCCTAACCTGCCTAGTTAACCTAATTAACCTAGTTAAGCCTTTAAATGTCACTTTAAGCTGTATAAAAGTGTCTTGAAAAGTATCTAGTCAAATATTATTTACTGTCATCATGGCAAAGATAAATTAAATCAGTTATTAGTAATGAGTTATTAAAACAATTATGTTTAAAAATGTGTTTAAAAAATCTTCTCTTCATTAAACAGAAATTGGGGAAAAAAATAAACGGGGGCTAATAATTCAGGGGGGGTAATAATTGTACCCAACTGTATATACATTTCTGGAGTGCACTAAATACATCCCATGAAGCTACGTTTTTTTACAGTTTTTGTGAATCCACTAGAGGTCGCTGTGTACACTTTTTGAAACCTCAAATTTCTCTCGCAAGTGATATTCGTACATGCTCCTCTCGCATAAATCCATCAGAGGCTGCTGTCCACTGACTGACTGATTGATTGACTGACCAACCAAACCCTCCACCCACCTCCTTCACTAAACCTAACCAATAGTATTTTAAAAAGCACCGGTTGACCAGCGCCCACCCACTTTTCTAAACTCAACTGACAGTGTTTTCAAAAGCAATCCGGAAAATAAAAAAGGCCTCACAGCAGACTGATTTTTACCACGTTTTCAGATTTGACCACATTCTCAACCTGTTACTTTACTTGTTTGTTTTATTTTTTGGCTTTTGTTTTACCTGCTTTCTGGAACCATTCTTTGCCAGACTTGAACCCTGTCATTGTGGTCAACTCTGCTCTGCGTCTCAAATCCTCCAGCATACACAGTGAGCCACTCGACAATCTGGTTACAGCGGAAAAGCCGTCGACATGGAGGTAAGCAGTCAGCTGCTAGCGCAAAGAGGAACGGCATCATATCACCTCGTAGCGTTTATTTTAAAGATGAAATGCAGCCATACATTCCTCTGGCTACATAATTTGCGATCTCCAGAAATGTATATAGGGGTATGTTTTCAGAATGTGTCCATGTTGAATATCATGCAGCACCTGAAAATAGTCAGCTACCTAGGTAACACTGCATAATATAATTGCGGCTGCCTTGATTATTACACTGCAATGACAGTATAGTTAGTCTTATCAACATAGCAACTTATCATTTTCTTTCAGTACACAATGAATCTTTAAATAAGGAAATCACACAAACTGTTTTTGAAAACATAGTCCCTCCCCTGCCATCCAAACCATGTCTCATGAAAGCACTAACGCGCACCTTAAAGATGACAGTAGACAAACCACTAGATCATGTCATTTGTCAGTTAGAAAACTTTAAAGCACTTTATAATACAACAACTCCAAACGAAAACCTTTCAAGAGTTCACACTTAGCTGATGATTGATTATAAGCAAGTTTGGCATGCTGTCCCGGGAGAGAGCCCTGAGCTCAAAAGGTCCTTGAGCCCTGGGCTCCCTCCCATTTGCAGGGCGAGAGGGGAGCTTTGAGCTCGGGTAGATCTCGAGAACTCCCCCCTTTTGTAAGAGTTGATGAAGAAAATAATTGCTACGGAGAGATATGCTGATGGATAAAAGTTTGGCTAGTGCTAAATTTAGATTGTTCAATTAACTTGTAGTGCATGTTTTTGGAACGTGGGAGGAAACCGGAGAATCCGGGGGAAACCCACGCAAGCACGGGAAGAACATGCTAACTTCACACAGAAACGACAGCCAGTCTGTTAAAGGACTTGAACCGGTGACATTCTTGCTGTGAGGCCGTAGTGCTAGTCACTGGGCCACCGTGCCGCCCTATGAAAGGAAAAGAGGAGGAGTAGGGGTGGAAGGGGGGATTCTTCAAACGAAGATGACTGTAGTAAGAAACCCTGGCTCTTTATAGGGGGTTAGAAATCGTTTGATTGGTTGGTCATACATGGTTAATGCATGACCAGCCATGTTCAATCATAATCACGTAATCCTCTCGAAATTAGTTTATAAATAAACTTCACATATTATATCTAGCATGTTTTCAGTCGTGTAGCAAGCAAAACTTGTTAAAATGTGCAATATTTCATGCATGCAAGGATCACTGGTCTCACTCTCTCATGTTCTTTATCCTAAAGCGACTGCTTAGTGGTTTGGTGGTGGGGTGCAGGAATTACACTTATTACTAAGCCATACTTACATGCTATTTCAGACCGGATATTCAAAGTAGCATGATAAACAATAATATATTATTAAACTAAATAAAAATCTACATAATCGATGCTGTAAAAGTTACCTTATAAAATAAAAAATAGTCACATCAATCTATCACCGGAAGATTTTAGTGGCTGAACAACACTTCTGTGCAGATAACCCATTTGTAAAACAACAAAATCTACATGAGCTTTGCGTGACTAAAATAGTTTTAAAACATAGCATCACCTGTCTGAAAGAAATACTTCAGCCATGGTGTCATCCTTCCTTCAGCCAAAGAGCATAGAATCACCAAGAGGCGACACTCTAGTGCGATTTGGGAAAGCAGCCATTTTGGAATGAAAATTCCAATAGAACAACAGCATATTTTAAGTCTGTAAAATAAACTGCTAAAAGTGCTGATGATTATGATAGTTAGTGTTGTATTGTCATCTTACAGGTTGTATTTCAGCTTTAATGCGCTTTTCAAATAAATAAATTAAGTAAATAAAAAACAAAGCAGCTGCCTGCCATGGCGACAGCAGTAAGATCCAATGGGCAGCCGATCACTTTCACTTTCATTTCACTCCAAAATGGTGGAATCCAGGGCTGATGCTGGGCACTGCTGTTGCAATGAATTGTTTATTGAGTGTCGCCTCTTGGTCATTCTAAGCTCTTTGCTTCAGCGTGCAAAAGTAACTCCAATATTCATTCAGGATTTTAAAAAGTTTTGATTCAGCATTTGTTTTTACTGCTGTCACTCTCTTGTGTGCACGTGAACACGTGTTCATGTGCAAACGGCGGATCTGTCTGCGTAAAAAGGGGTGCGCCGATGTACTGTAAAAATCTACATTTGTTGACAGACAGTTTGGGCTACTTATCAGAATTATGGGAATTATCGGCCTGACACATTTTAATTTTATTTTGTATTATGCCTTACCCAGTATATAGAAATACATAAAAAAATACATTTAAAACATTTACTTTAATCATTACCAGGGCTTTGCATTAACACCCGCCAACCCGCAAAATGCGGGTGGATTTCAGCTGTGGCAGGATTGACAGACACTTTCACTAGCCACTTTGGTCACGATTTGCCACTTTAGTTTTCTTAAAAGCAGGGTTTGATAATAAAGATGGCACAATATGCGTGCAAATGTATTTTTAGAATCGAGGAGGAGCATGACAGACAAAAATTTCGTTTGCGTGAGCAGAAAAAAGCAGGTGAATACCGAATGAGAGTATGATCACTCGTGCACACAGGTGATGTGATGCGCGCGACAGTTTAAAAAGCATGCGCACTCTCGTTTCCTGGCGCAAAGCAACCGTGCCTGGAAGCGCAACTGCTGCGATCAGTTCTTTTTGAAATAGACTGGACGAAAAGTGATGCTCGTGCACACACAGTCCTGCGGCTTCCAAAAGCTCCAGATGTTTTTTTAAATATGTCTTTTTCTAGGTAGCAGCGGTTGCCGGTTTTGTTTGAACTATTCTTTGAACAGAACAGATTATGGGCATAATCGTACGGTATGTTTTTCACCTGCTTTATTTTACTTATGGTTATTTTTGTGTAATATGGTTTAATTATCATTTTTACAATAGCATTGCTTTAATAGGAGATTAACTCCTCATGTATGTATAGTTAACTAGTGATCTGAGAGACCTTTAGCCTGGACAGACTAAAACTAAGGCATAGTGCATAGTGTTTTAGAAACATGGCAATAATTATTTTTTAAATGTTAATTGTTTTCTTTTTTTAAAAGGTTTTTGTTGAATAAAAAGAGCATGTATACAGCTATATTTTGCATGTTTTGACATTATTTAACATTTGTGACTAAGAAATAAAATGTATTTAATTTTGGTGTGATCAGAGATAAATTTGGTAAATCCTTAGTGTTGAGCACTGAAAAGTCCTGGGAAATAAAAACGAACCACAGCCCATTTGCTCATGCACATTGAGCAAGTTCATACACAAAAAAAGTTAAATCAATGAGGAGGCATGTGGACATAACACAATGTCTAAAATCAAGTCATTTTAGCATGCCAAAGTCAAATTTATGCACAATGCATAACAAAATTGTGGCTAGTGAAAATGGTGAGTGGCTAGTAATGTTGGAAAACTACCAGCCACAGTGGCTGGTGATCAAAAAAGTTAATGCCAAGCCCTGATCTTTACTATCAGAATGCGAAGAGACTTTCAACCAGCACAACAAAAAAAAAATGTTTCTGAAGACAATCACCTACTGCACCTTTAAGCTAAAACTGCTAAAACAGAACTTAAGATCAACTGAATGAATTAAACATTTGTAAAAAAAAATAAATAAAAAATTAATAATAATAATAATAATAAATAGTTTAACACATGTAAAATGAGCCTATTTTGCAAAACAAAGTGGAGTGTTCCTTCAAGTTTGATCATATGAACTAATTCAATTATATTATATTTCTGGAATTAATCTGCTGCTTTGAATACTGATTTTTCCCATTCTATGAGAGTTTCTCAGTCAATTGTTTGATCTGAAAGGAAATCCTTCATAACAGGGAACAGTGTCTTTCTATTGATGCAAATTCAAACTCATGTTCGTGCCTACACAGAAATACTGAGGCGTGCAGAAAGTACTGCGCAACGTTTATGTCACATCTTACTGCTGACATCTGCCTCTGGGCAGGTCACCGCTGATAGAAAGTGTTTTAGATTTACATTGTGATTTTTTGCTATCTGACCCGCATGAATCTCTCAGATGGGGGGAAACATACTTAGAGGCTCGGGAAAGCAGTGCTTCATCATTTTAATTGCACATCTATAACCGGTTTCCTTCTGCTGGTGGAATGAGACTCTGGAGGAAGGTTGATAAATGTAAGGCCCTGGCAGCTGTTATTAGATCTGTTTCTCCTTTAAATAATTATTATATAGAATGATATTGGAACGGAGTGATTTAAGGAGTGTGAGTTAAATACTGTACTAGCTTCTACTGTACACTATTGAGAAATGTCTTATAGAGGACGTTAAACTTGCATACAATTTCATTATGGTAGTATGTTTCGATGGTAGTTCTATTTCATACCTACTTAAAAGCAATTAACAATATCTACGGGCGAAATATGATGTAGAACATGACCTCAAAGTGTTTGTATTGGTTGGAAATAGCTTGCGGTGTGTGTACAGCATCGGGTTAGAACAATATGTATTTGTGTGTGTGTGTGTGTGTGTGTGTGTGTGTGTGTGTGTGTGTGTGTGCAGGCAAGAACACAAACTAGACTCTGCTGAGCTGTACTGTAAGTACATTATAATCAATCGTAAGTGCCCTGCGAAGTGGACTTCTCAGAGTATTCTGCCATCTTAAGTGAGATTTCAACTGCCAAAGGGAGTGTACTTGTTCAGTTCAAAGGGCATCGCAAGCAGCACAGGGAAAGGGATTTATTGAATACAACATAAAGAGAATTTTACCCAACAGCAATTGTGTAGAAAAACTATAAACAACACATATAAATAAATACTAATGATGTTTTATATGTGGTTGTTTACAGATATGACGATCTCAAGCTCTAATAGATACTGTACATTGCAGTTTATTTTCAAATGAATTGCACTGTGTCACTTTTAATATGACATTAAATTAGTTACAACTTTGGGTATATGTTTAGCAATAGCCAACAATACACTGTATGGGTCAAAATATTTTTTCATTTATGCTAAATATCATAGAATATAAGGTATATTCTGTGAAAACATTTTAGTAAATGTCCTACTGTAAACCGGCCACTTTATTAGGTACACCTTACTAGTACAGGTTGGACCCCCTTTTGCCTTCAGAACTGCCTTAATTCTTCATGGCATAGATTCAACAAGGTATTTAAAATATTCCTCAAAGATTTTGGTCTATCATTGACATGATAGCGTCATGCAGATTTGTCGGCTGCACATCCATGATTCGAACCTCCCGTTTCACCACATCCCAAAGATGCTCTATTGGATTGAGATCTGGTGAGTGTGGAGGCCGTTTGAGTACAGTGAACTAATTGTCATGTTCAAGAAACCAGTCTGAGATGATTCACGCTTCATGACGCATTATCCTGCATCAGATGATGGGTGCGCTGTGGTCATAAAGGGATGGACATGGTCAGCAACAATACTCAGGTAGGCTGTGGCGTAGACACGATGCTCAGATGGTACTACTGGGCCCAAGCGAATATCCCCTACACCATTACACCACCACCAGCCTAAACCTTTAATACAAGGCATGCTATGCTTTCATGTTGTTGTCCTTCTGCTGCTGTAGCCCATCCGCCTCAAGATTCCGCGTGCTGTGCACCAGAAATGCTCTTCTGCATACCTCAGTTGGAGTGGTTATTTGAGTCTCCTCTGACCAGTTTCCTCTGACCCCTGGCATCAACAAGGCATTCACACCCACAGAACTGCCGCTCACTGGATATCTTCTTTTTTTCTGACCATTCTCTTTAAACCCTAGAGACGGTTGTGTGTGACAATCCCAGTAGATCAGCAGTTTCTGTAATACCCAGACCAGCCTGTCTGACACCAACAACTATGCCACGTTCAAAGTCACTTAAATCACCAATTATCCCCATTCTGATGCTCGTTTTGAACTGCAGCAGATCGTCTTGACCATGTCTACATGCCTAAATGCATTGAGTGGCTGCCATGTGGCTGATTTGAAATTTGTGTTAACAAGCAGTTTGACAGGTGTACCCAATAAAGTGGTCAGTCAACATGCCACCATTTTTCTCAGAAAGCATATTTTTCAGCTTAAAGATGACTCATGTAGAGAATGAAGTCACATGCCTTGCTCAGGTATGATTTTTTTTTTCACAGAGTTCAACAGAGTTAAAAAATCCTGATGGTTCCCTGGGTTTCATCTATTGAAACTGATCTTTATTTTGTATTTTCTACTAGATTCAAGTCAGGTGATTGGCTGGGCCATTCTACAGCTTGATTTTATTTTCTGAAACCATTTGAGAGTTTCCTTGGCTGTGTTTCAGATAATTGACTTGCTGAAATGTTCACCCTGGTTTCATCTTCATCATCCCAGGTAATGTATATGTTGGACTGATCCAGCTAATATTAATTTGATACACTGATGGAAGGCAGAGGGTTGATGAATAAGCACTGAGAGATTTCATCTGCTATCTGGGCTTTCACTGCCTTTATAAACCTCCCTTTATTCATGTGTTCAATACTTTTTTTCTTGTGCCATTTCATTTTATTACACATAACTTCATTTGTAAACTAAATATTATTCTTTTCATATATGTATTTCTTCAGTTGTTATCAACATCTGGTGAACACTGCAAGTCAACTGCACCTTTAGAAATATGTTTTCTGAGAAAAATGGTGACGTGTTGAATACTTATTTCCCCCACTCTATATCAAAATCATATTATTATTATTAGTAATATGATTTGGTAAGAAATTTTGAAGGTACATTTCTTTCTTTTTTAAATGTATTAATTGAACCCTCATATTCTAGATGTTCTAATAGTTCAATCTCTGGCCAATATTATTTACTACAAACAAATAAAACATATTTGGAAAGCTTATTTATTCTGCTTCCAGATGATGTATAAATCTCAATTGGTTTTGTGGTCCAGAGTGACATATAAATACACATACACATTGCTTACACTTGTTTATAAAAAAAAAAAAAAATGGACATTTGTATTTATTTACAGAACTATCTCATGTTAACATACCTTAGACTCCTCTAATAAGCATTACTCAAACTCCCTTTCTGGCAGTCAGAATGACATTTTGTTGTGATGACATCAGGGATCTCACTTAAGAGCTCAATTGTCTTTGAGTGGTAAAAAAAACAGCCCATTGAAATTGGTTAATGGATTCTGCTTACAAAGCCTCTCCTACATAAGGGTATTCAGCAGTAGCAAATACCAAGTGAAAAGCAAAATCTGGCGACAAAAATGAGTCGTACACCTCTTTCTCTTCTTTCTTTTCTTCTTCGATTTCTCTTCCTTCCTTAGCGCAGTTGAATTTTAATACATATACAGTATACACAACAGCAAAACAAATATTTTCTGATATACTTAAAAATATATATTTAGGAGCTATTAAGAGTTACATACTGCAAATAACTGAAATACAGACTAAGCCATGGAAAAGAATGAATGAATGAATGAATGAATGAATGAACTGTAAATTAGGCTGAAAACTACAGAATTTCCCACCTCTGTTAGTGTGCAATAAAACAAAATATTTAGAAAAATTTGTTGACGGCAAGATTAAAAAAAAAAAAAAAAAAAGTAAATGAAGCAAATTTTGTGTAAATGAATATGAAAATTGCAAAACTGGTGCTATGTATTTTGTGTACTTGTATGTTATATATGTCTGTATGTTATTGTATGTTATTTATTATATGTTTGATTAATAATTGACTGATTTAGTTCATTTGGTTGCAGAATAAGCCCATCACTTCCATAAATTACCGAAAAATGAATAACTGTGGGTATACAGAAAATGATTGAGCACTAAAAGGTGAACAACTTGACCACAGATTCTGTAAACTGTTCCCAAAACATTGTTTAACAATTACTCTACAAAAACACATTCAGAAATATAGTTTGTAAAAAACTAATCTTACTCTGAACTATGCTGCTTTGAGAAACTAGCTACATTTCAATTCCATTCAATAAAAGAGACAAGCACAAGAAAATAAAAACAAATAACAAAAACAATTAAAAACTGATTAAAATGTGTTAAAATAGGTTATAAAAGAGTGAAAATAAAAAGAAAGACAATAGTGTGATCTATGGGACGTAGCACAGCGCTTATTCAGTTAAGGCACAGCTAAACAGATGTGTTTTAAGTCTTGGTTTGAATTTTAAACACACATGCACACACACACCTAACGTAATGTAAGGATTGCACTTCATAAACAAACATATTAAAACTTGCTAATGACACCAACAACTGAGAAAAACTGCTTCCTATGCACTGATCTATATATATATATATACCAACTATATCACCCAACACTTCTGTTATTTTTCCAGGGAGTCTCCTGTATTTCACACCTATCTCTCGCCACCCTCCTGTTTTGTTATTTCTCCCAGGATACTCCCGCAAATTATATGACCCAATCTAGTCACAAAAAAGTCACTTTTACTTTTTATGTTTTCCCCACTTGTTTACAGCACAACTACATTTTTGGGGGCCTAAAACACATACACCCTGTTGTTTACAATAGGAATATAGTTTAAATTACACAAGAAAACTGCTCAATTGGCAGGGGATGCAAAATACTAATTAGCATCAAAGCTAGAGGTGTTGTAGATTTATTATACACGGCAATACACGTCAATTTTTCACAAAGGACTGACTTCTAGGGCTTGTTTCATTTCTTACATGCCATAATACCTTGACTTTAAGGGTCAGTTTCATTTAACCCTCTCGCCAAGACTGACCTTGATTTTGTGCAAAATTCAGCAAGATCACACACTAAAAGGACAAATTCAGGGTCTCTGCAAAGTCCTGCTGACTCAAAAATCAGGTTGCATGTGCTGATTTTAAAGCAGTGCAATGACAATAGGAGTATGTTGTTCACAGCGTGAGTGAAGCGTTGCTCATATTGAGGGTTGAGAAGCACTTAGAGAGTGTCTCTTAGTAAAGACATGACCACAGTTTCAGCTTAATAAAAGCTTTTATACCCTTCACACGCAGGCAGATATCGCAGATTCACTTTCACACTTTCAGCTCTCTGGTGGTTTTGGAGAGATTAAACAGTCAAGGTATGCTTAATGAAGTGCTTTTTTGCTTTATTACTGACATTTGATATTTAAAAGTGCCTGAAATCAAGCAGCTAAAAGAGATCAAAAAAAGTTAACCTCCACAAAAATTATGTCCACCTAAAGACCAAAGTTTTCCCAGAAATGGGTTGCAGCTGGAAGGGCATCCGCTGTGTAAAACATATGCCGGATAAGTTGGTGGTTCATTCCATTGTGGCAACTCCAGATTAATGAAGGGACTAAGCCGAAAATAAAATGAATGAATGAACAAATAAAAACCAAAGTTGCTTGTGTTCGATTTGTTTTAAAGCATTCTAGATGGCTTAACCCTTATACTGTGATATGATGCTGGCAACAGGTTTGCATGCTAAAGCATAACAAAAATAAGTAATAATTTTCTGACAGAGTAAATTTGAGCAGTAGTTCACTGGGTACAGTGTAGGGTTGTCAAAAATATTGAGTTTGCTGTTAAGCGCATACTTAAACACTTGGGCTATGGAATGCTAGAGTATGAGTTTCATGAAACATGAGTTAAAGGGCACCTATTTTATCCCTTTTTAAGATGTAATATTAATATTATGGCTCTTCTGAGTGTGCCAGTTTAAGTTCAGTTCAAAACACAATTTAGATTTTTTTATTATGATGTGTTAAAAAGTGCCATTTTGGGGGCGTGTACACAGTTCGTCATTTTAGGGGCGTGTTGCTTCGCATGAAAATTAGTTTCGACTTCCCGCCCAACTTAACAAGGGGGCGGAGCCTTGAGCTACCCTCTTTGTGTATGGCAACAGACAGGCAGACAGAGAAAAGCAACATGAGTGAGAGGACCAGCATTCAGCTGTACATTTACGACTCGGACACAGACCAAGCAGAGAGTACAAAATCATTTGTGTCTTTGTATAGTTTTACAGCCAACTGTGTGCTAGTTTAAAGCTCCGAGCTTGTAGCCTACACCGAGACTAATAACCAAGCACACTGAATTAACTTTGACTGAAAGGCATCACAAACTGGATGCATTTACTTTCGTCTGCGACAATGCGAAATGTATGGCGCTGCGCAACGTTAGTTCGTAATTTCCAATGAAGGGACGCGCACGTAAGGCAATGCGCTCGCACTTTCCAGCTGCACCTAGTTAAGATGACAGGGAGCTTCTGTGACCGCAGGAAATGCAAACCGCTAAAGTTTAAGGAAGACGCAATGAAAAGTACACATGTATGCAAACCCACCAAAACTCACAAACACTGGCGGCGAGGAGAGCAAAAACATGGTGAATGTTGAGTCCAATGAGCCTTACATCTAAAAATAGAGCAAGGGTGTTTCTTTGGTGACATCGCTTTGACTCACACACTGAAAATGGAGGATGTGAAACAACATACTGAGGATATGGTAATGCACACCTGTCAATCATTATTGGTGGGTGGGGGGACCGCACTCCTACGTCAAGTTGCGGTCGATCTTAAAACCGCTCCAACTGGTCCACAGTTTTTATGTTGTTAAATTGAAAAAAAAAGGACTGAGTGTGTTTAAATCACCCCAATATGACGGTCTATAAATTATACCTACACATATGTCTGTCCAAACAGCTTGAAAAGTAGATTTTTCACCATAGGTGCCCTTTAAAAGATGTGTGCTAAAAACAACTATGCCCCTATATACATTTTTGGAGATCACAAATTTTGTAGCCAAAAACACGTATGGCTGTATTTCGTCTTTAAATTGAATACTACGTATGACGGTGTTCCTTTTCACGCTTACCAGCTGGCCGCTTAACTACGTATGGACAGCTTTACCACTGTTGCCAGTTTGTCTAGTGGCTCGTCGCATAAGTCGGAGGACTTGAGATGCAGAAAGGAGTTGACCGCGATTACAGATTTCGAGTCTGGCAAAGAACGATTCTAGAAAGCAGGTAAGACAAAAACAACAGCTAAAAAAATTGAATAAACAAGTAAATAACAGGGTGAGGTCAAATCTAAAAATGTGGTAAAAATCAGGGGGCTTTTTCTGGGTTGCTTTTGAAAACACTGTCGGTTGGGTTTAGGGAAGTGGGTGGTTGTCTCAATCGGTGCTGTTAAAAAACACTATTGGTTAAGTTTACGTAGGGAGGAGCGTGGGTCAGTCGATCACTAAGTCAGTCAGTCAACAGCTACCTCTGGTGGATTTACATAAAAAGAGCAGACAAGAATGGCACTCGCAAGAGAAATTTGAGATCTCAAAAAGAATACACAGCGGCCTCTGGAGGATTCACAAAAACAAAAACTGCAAAAAAAACGTACCTCCTGGGAGGGTGGGTCAGTGGGTGGGTCAGTCGATCACTAAGTCAGTCAGTTGACAGCTACCTCATTGGATTCACGTGAAAAGAGCAGGCAAGAATGGCACTCGCAAGGGAAATTTGAGATTTTTAAAAAGCATACACAGCAGCCTCTGGTGGATTCGCAAAAACATACACTGCAAAAAAACATACCTCCTGGGATGTATTTGCCGCTCTCCAGACATGTATATAGGAGTATGTTTTCAGAATGAACCTGGGTTGGCTAAAAACATGTCAAAGGAAGCTAAAACAAATCTCTAACAGCACCTCCTTTAAAAAAATGGTCTCAAAGCAATGCATTGTACACTTACAGAAATGTAACCCATATTTCCAATGAGTGTAATGTGGGTTCGTTTAGGAAGGCCTAATTAAGTTAATGTTGCTGTTATGATGAGAAGACACCTTTTCTCTTTCTCTCGCTCTCCATGAGCAAAACACAATTATTACTGGCAAAGACAGAGAGATTTATGAAGCTATTCACCACTCATCATTAGTGCAGCAACATGCTTATGTTCTTTGCGTTTTCATTTCCTAAACTGTTTATAGTTCGGTGTTGCTCTGACACCGTGTACAATGGATGTAGGCATTGCATCTCACCAAGCAGTTTTGTGTTTAAAAGATGTCTAATACATGTCCAAACATAAAAATTTGGTGTAAAACAAGACTACATTTGGGAATGCCATAAAATACTCATCAAATTAAGCATTAAACACAATGAATATGTGTTTTCAGTCATTCATTCCTGTCTGTTTGATGACTAGTCTATTTCTGAACTAGATGTTAGACATCTATTAGAAATGCACTGCCTCTCTCTATGTACCAGACACTTTCTTATCAACTCTCTATGTTTCTGGAAAACATCTTGCAATGCTTAGTGTGCTTCACGCAGGTGAGTGGGCTTTACACTCACCTGCAATAATAATAATAATACTAATAATTCCTTACATTTACATAGCTAATCTGTCATCTAAATAAGCGGGGAGTTTTTTTGACCAACCTGAGCTCAAACTTCCCTGCAAATGGAAGGGAGCCACAGTCTTGAGGACCTTATGAGCTCAGGGCTCTCTCCTTAGACAGCATGCCAAACTCACTTTATAATCAATCATCAGCTAAGTATAAACTCTTGAACGCCGTCTTGTGAAAAGGGTCCATTGTTGGGCCAACTGGGTGGCTCTTATACATGTTTCTCATCTTAACCTTCACTTTCTGTACCTGAGGTATCTGCCAAGCATCAGCAAAGACTGTTAGCTGACTGTTTTCAACATCGAAGAACTTTTAATGAAAGGTGACTGTTTCATTAAACAGTCAATAACTGACTGTTTTCAATATTGGAGAGCTTTTCAATAATAGGTGTCAATGCTCCAGAACACTAGAGCATTGCTTTAAAAAGCCTCAGGTTGACATTTAGTCATTCAGTTAATGCGATCAGCATTGGCAAATGTGTGTTTACCCATGGCGACCAATTAGTCAGGGCAGTGTTGACTATTTTACTGTATGTGTGTGCTTTGTAGAGTAGGTACAATGTTGGAATAGTTTTTAAAAATGAATCTTTAAGGGAAGTGCAGTGCTGCTTTGTTTAGACCATTATGAAGGCAGATCATTCTGCTTTTACTTAAAATTTCTAAATTATACAGACTAATTAGACTATATAATTAGACTAATTTAGATTTAAATATGCCCATGCTGCATGTGATTAAAATGTCCTTGCTTATCTCTAATTTTAAATGGAAAGGGTTCTAGAAAAGTCTTACTTTTTATATGAAGCGATTTATTTTATCAGTACTTTATTTGGGGGTTTCTTTAAAATTTCCATTTATTAAAATCTAAATCATGAACTGAATCACGAGTTGAGTAAATTACTTAATTTCTAGTATACATGCATTTAGGGCAGGGGTGTCTAAACTCGGTCCTGGAGGGCCGGTGTCTTGCATATTTTAGTTCCAACCCCAATTAAACACACCTGAACCAGCAAATCAAACTCTTTCTAGGTATACTAGAAACTTTCACACAGGTCTGTTGAAGGAAGTTGGAGCTAAACTAATTAGGACACTGGCTCTCCAGAACCGAGTTTGGACACCCCTGATCTAGGGTCTGATGATATGTAAAATGGTGCTTCTAACACCAACCAAAATTAGCACCAATACTACAAATTGTATAATAATGGATATATTGTATTTGAAAACAACACCAGCACTAACAAAAAGTACTGTGGCATTTTAACTAACACTGCAAATTACTTGTTATTAGCCCAGTAATTCCAAAACGGATGTCCAATACATGATGGTGATGATGATGATAATAATAATAATAATAATAATAATAATAATAATA
>CAIGQZ010032675.1:8759617-8776800 GCA_903798205.1 Danio tinwini
GTGTGTGTGTGTGTGTGTGTGTGTGTGTGTGTGTGTGTGTGTGTATGGATGTTTCCCAGTGATGGGTTGTAGCTGGAAGGGCATCAGCTGAGTAAAAACATATGCTGGATAAGTTGGAGGTTCATTCCGTTGTGGCGACCCCAGATTAATAAAGGAACTAAGCTGAAAAGAAAATTAATGAATGAATAATCAATTTTTGTTGGGACAACATGAACGAAATGTGTGGAACCATCATTGCATTTATGAAGACCCCACTTATGTATTACAGAATTTAATTGAAACAGCATTTCAATACGTCTGTAATGGGTTGCCGTTCTAAACCTGTTTTAGCAAAAAATCGCTGTTTTCTGTCAAAATAAAAAGCTTACAGTTTTAACTCTTGCAAGTTAAAACAATAAGACCAAATTATTGAAATGTATCTTCTGTAAATTAAAGTAACATATACTTATTAAATACTTGCTTTTAATTCAGACTTGCACTCACCAGCCTCTTTATTAGGTACACCAATCCAACTGCTCGCACATTTTTAATTAGCCAATCACATGACAGCAACTCAATGCATTTAGGCATGCAGATGTGGTCAAAACAATCTGCTGCAGCATCAGAATGGGGAAGAAAGGGGGTTTACGTGACTTTGAATGTGGAATGGTTGTTGGTGCCAGACGGGCTGGTCTGAGTATTTCAGAAACTGCTGATCTACTGGGATTTTCACATACAACCATCTCTAGGGTTTACAGAGAATGGTCCGAAAAAGATAAAATATCCAGTGAGTGGCAGTTCTGTGGGCGGAAATGCCTCGTTCAGAGGTCAGAGAAGAATGGCCAAACTGAATCCAGCTGATAGAAAGGCAACAGTAACTCAAATAACCACTCCTTACAACCGATGTATGCAGAAGAGCATCTCTGAACCCACAACACGTTGAACTTTGAGGCAGATGGGCTACAGTAGCAGAAGACCACACCGGGTGCCACTCCTGTCAGCTAAGAACAGGAAACTGAGGCTACAATTTGAACAGGCTCACCAAAATTGGACAATAGAAGATTGGAAAAACGTTGCCTGGTCTGATAAGTCTCAATTTCTGCTGCGACATCCAGATGATAGGGTCAGAATTTGGCATCAACAACATGAAAGCATTGATCTATCCTGCCTTGTATCAACAGTGCTAGTGGCTGGTGGAAGTGGTGTAATGGTGTAAGGGGATGTTTTCTTGGCACATTTTAGGCCCATTCGTTCCAATTGAGCATTGTGTCAACGCCACAGCCTACCTGAGTATTGTTTTGGTCACTTTCTAACAACCTAAAATTAACCAAATTTCAATGTAATTTGACTTCATTATTGGACATCAAAATAATGTTGTCCTTAGATTCTGGCTTGACGTTTAATTTTGGTCACCAGACATTACAACCTAAATCTAACCTAATATAAACATCTCATGATGCTGTGTGCCTGCTGGGCCATAACTAAATGCACTACAGAATGTTACGTTTACACACTCATGCACAAATTACATGTAAACGCGTCAGCTTTTAATAGCGTAATACTCACTACTCACTACTCATGAGTACTTTTAAAAGGGCTACTTTTTACTCATACTTTGAGTAATATTTACAACAGATACTTTAGTATGATTTTTCAGTACTCTTTCCACCACTGCCCAACACAAACTGGTTAAGTTAACTTAATCGGTTTCACAAATTTAGATGGATTAAACATAAAACAACTACGCTGTCCCCACAAAAATCTTAAGAATTATGTTGTTTCAATTAATTTTATATACGTAGTTTGAACAAGCTGCAAACATATTTTTGAGTGTGTGGCACCCTAACATTAAGCCATTAGTTGTAGTTTAGGAGGTCTGGCACAATATTTTAAGAGAACAGATGCTTTTTTAAGGCCTTCTTGTATATATTATAATATAACCTTGACTCGAAAGGTATAAGCAAAAGGCAGTTTCATAGACTTAAATTATTATTTTTTTTTATTCAGTGTGTTGAAATTTCCACTTAATAATGAATAACAATGAATTTTACGAACAACCACCAGTAAAAAAGTTACTAGGATTAAAATGTAGATTTACTCCATCTGTTTTTCCTGGACTTTAAAGATATATTCACCCCTCATCTTACTTACAAATCAGCGGTTATTAGCAGCAGAGTGCAGTCTGTTTAACAGCGTTGTGGCAAATTGTGTGTGTGTGCATGTGTGTGATGCACTAACAGTAGTTTTGTGGGTGAGAAGAGGCACAGCTGCTGTGCTCAGGTACATTAAAATGTAATTAAAGAAGCTTCATTAGAGGCATGTCTTAGGAGAAGCACATGCTCCCTTACTGAGTCACGTGCACACATGCTCCACAGGCCTCCACGTCCACACTACCAAACACACAGAATCTGTGCTTTAAGAGAAGGGCCAACTTATCCAGCATATGCTTTACGCAGCGGATGCCTTTCCAGCTGCAAACCAACACTGGGAAAAACACGTATACACCCTTGCAGTCACACACATACACATCAGCCATAACATCAGGCATGTGGCAGAGTGGTGGTAGAATGCTAGTGTAATCATTCATTCATTTTCCTTCGGCTTAGACCCTGATTTATCAGGGGTTGCCACAGCGGTTTTAAATAAACTATCTACACTAGTATTCTACCACCACTCTGCCACATGCCTGATGTGATGAATATGTCCCACAGACTGAAATATTGTTATGGATTTTCATAATTTTACTGTTAATCCATTTAAAGTGGCTTTGACACAATCTACATTGCTTAGACATATTTAGAAATAAAAGGGACTTGACTTGAATTAATTTTGTCATCATTATTTAATTTTTACAAAAACATCTGTTCGGACTACAGTTGCTTGGCCACACTGGTTGTCATAGTAGTGAGTTTGTGCATACAGTTGACGTCAGAATTATTAGGCCCCTTGAATTATTAGCCCCCCTGTCTAATTGTCCCCCAATTTCTGTTTAATGAAGATAATATTTCCTCAACATTAAACATAATGTTTTAATAACTCATTTCTAATAACTTTATTTTTTATTTTTATTTTTTATTGATTTATTTTATCTTTGCCATGATGACAGTAAATAATATTTGACTAGATATTTTTCAAGACACTTCTATACAGCTTAAAGTGACATTTGAAGGCTTAACTAGGTTAATTAGGTGAACTAAGCAGGTTAGGGTCATTAGGCAAGCTATTGTATAACGATGGTTTGTTCTGTAGACTATAGAAAAAATTTATAGCTTAAAGGGGATAATAATTTTGACCTTAAAATGTTTTAAAAAAAATTAAAAACTGCTTTTATTCTAGCCAAAATAAAGCAAATAAGGCTTTTTTTCAAAAGAAAAAATATTATCAGACATACTGTGAAAATTTGCCCTGTTAAACGTCATTTGGGAAACATTTAAAAAATAAATAATAATCAAAGGGGGGCTAATAATTCTGACTTCAACTGTACATACGTACGTGGACAGGTTTAGTTATTCTGAGAAATTAAATATTTTTGAGCGTGCAGATTCCAAAACTCATTAAACCACAGTTTATCATTTAACATTCTGATAGCTAATGTTCAGTCATTTACATACTTAACACAACAATTGTTTATTGAAATACTTTGTTATGATGTGTACATCAATAGGGACATTGACTATGTTTACATGGACATCAGTAATCAAATCATTTGCCTTAATATGAATAAAACAATATTATGATTCAGGTGTTTACATGAGTTGCTTTTTGAATATTTGTTTCATGATCCTGTTTTACATTTTATAGCAAATAATTCCATTAACGTCATTGCGTCACCACGCTATCCACATTTCTTCTGGAGTTTCATGTAATTTCGGGTATTTTATTTTTTATTTGTTGACTGCAGTTTGGCACTTTCACTTTCATTCAGGAACATTTCATGCATGCCCCCTGTGACAAACGAGATATTGGATGCGAGTATGAACTGCTGGAAAAGTGTTGCTTTAATGGAATTTGATACCGCATGCTATATAGGAAAAAAAGGTCTTCGCATTTTGCGATGCAGGTGTCTGTGGTTCTTCACTGACTCTGTGGTGCAGAGAATACCCAGCAAACATTTTTTGTTTTTAAAAGATGTCTAATAGATGTCTAATAGATGTCTAAACATAGTCGTCTTGGCTAAAACTAAGCTAAATTAGACGTCTAAGAACAGGCCAAAACTAGACTAGTCATCAAATGAACAGATGAATGACTACACATATACTGTCTGTCTAATCTGTCTATTTGACGACTAGTCTAGTTTTGGGCTATTCTTAGATGTCTATTAGGTTTTCACTGACAGTCCAAGTTTAGCTGTGTTTTAGCAAGGCTCTCTGCGTTTAGATGTCAATTAGACGTCTATTAACACAAAACTGCTTGCTGGGTAGTGTCAAACAGCCGTATGTGTACAGACTATCCTGTCGCAAAATGCGGCGGAAAATCCACACCAATAGTTTGATTAAGGTGTTTACATGTCTGTACTGCACTTCAATAATGCGACTAAAATCGGCTTACTCCACATGTCTTAAAGGGCACCTATGGTGAAAAATCTACTTTTCAAGCTGTTTGGGCAGACATATGTGTATGTATGGTGTATAGACCGTCATATTGGGGTGATATATACACACCCAGTCCTTTTTTCAATTTAACAACATAAAAACGGTGGACCAACTAGAGCGGTTTTGAGACCGACCGCAACTTGACGTAGGAGTGCGGTCCCCCCGCCCCCCGAATTGATTGACAACTGCGTATTAACATGTCTCCGTAGTAACGGATATAATCATATCAACAAGACAGGACGTGTGCAAAGCAACCGGGGATAAAATGTCTTTTCAGTTTGCTAGGATCATCAATCATCATCAAATGTGATCAAGAGTGAGTTGTACAAGTTTAAAATGTTTTAAAAACAGTGCATGTGTGTAGTAAATTACAGCAATTTACTTTAGATTTACTTCATCACCACAGCCGCATGTCAGAACAATTTTACAAGAAGACACTTCAATCCCGGTTTGTGAACGTTAAATCAGGTTTGTTTTGTACATTAACATAACAGATATCCATACAGCAGTGGATATTAACCTGTATCCTGTCACATTTGCGCGCAAAAAGAGTGCAAAGCTAAACGCGCGCACTGTCTGTGTATGTGTGCGTCCGCGCTGTGCGTGAAATTTGTAATGACATTGTGTGTCACTCCACAACAAATGCATCAAATACTCATTGGTAAAGGTCTTACTGTAGTATTTCTCACAAACGTTACATGATCTTATTCCTTCGTGTAAGGAGATTAAGAGGAGATTAAGACACACTGACAGGCACGTGGAAACAGTGGACGTGAAAGACTAGCCTTAAAGGCGCAGTACACAAAAAACACTACCTGATGCCAAAAGCTACAAAATAGAAACTTATGACAGGTATAATAAAAAATCTGACGGGTGTTTTGAGCTGAAACTTTACAGACACATTCTGGAGACACAAAAGATTTGTATTAAATCTCGAAAAAGGGGTAACCTAGGTGCCCTTTAATTCCATTTCTGTTTAGTTCGATTATTATTATTAAAATTTATGTTTTACGTGGGAATCATTAATCAGTACTCACTAAGGTGCTTTCAGTCCAGTTGGTGGTGCAACAGCTTACACTGTAGTTCATTTATGCCCAAGGAAACTGCCCAAGAAATGCTAAACTTTAACTCTGTTTAATGTATAATGCAAACTAAATGCCAAATCCCATGACCTTAACACATCGAGACTCTAAAAGGTTACAAGAGCAAAAGTGTAAGCTCTGCCCATAATTTGCTTGTACAGACATTAAAAGTAATTCTGCCATGCTGTGAGATTTGCCCCATTTACTAAAAGAGTGACATCAATAATATTTCAGTAATAAAGAACAGAGATGTTTGTGTAAAGTAAGCCTTGATAACTACTTTAAAATGTTAATCTGTTTATGAATTTAATAAACTTGCATTTAAAGTCAATTTCAAATGAGAATTCTACTTTAGGCAGCACGGTGGCGCAGTGAGTAGCCCAATCGCCTTACAGCAAGAAGGTCGCTGGTTTGAGCCCCAGCTGGGTCAGTTGGCATTCCTGTGTGGAGTTTGCATGTTCTCTCCGTGTTCGCGTGGGTTTCCTCCGCGTGCTTTGGTTTCCCCCACAAGTCCAAAACGTGGAATAGGTGAATTGGCTAAGCTAAATTGTCTGTATAGTGTATGTGTGTGAATGAGTGTGCATGGATGTTTCTCGGTGATGGGTTGCAGCTGGAAGGGCATCTGCTGCGTAAAACATAAGCTGAATAAGTTGGCTGTTCATTCTGCTGTACTTAATAAAGGGATTAAGCTGAAAAGAAAATTAATGAATGAATGAATTCTACTTTAGGTTATGATCTGAGATAATCAAGTTAATCTTAGATTACGTTACATCAATAATTTGTGTTTCATTGGCTGTGTAAACGTACGTAAATATGTGGTTTAATATATCAAATACAATACTCACAAGAACATGCTGGCAGAAACCAGGCTTTAAAAAAAGAATTCTCTTTGAGGATTATAATTAATAATTTCTTTTTAATTATATTGTGTGATTTATTACGAGGCACACAAAACCCGAATATGAACAAAAATAACTGCGCAACAAATCCAAATACTAATTAAAATGTTAATTTGGAGCATTCCTTGTGCAATGAATCAGAGCAAACTGGGTCCATTAGGAAGCTAACTATTAAACTCACAGTGCTCAGTCAAACAAATAAGACACATAAGATGTTGAGACGCGTGATTTCAGACATGGCAAGGAACAGATGAGCGTGAGAGAGATCTCTGGATGCGTGGCCTCACATTAGGTCCAATTATACCCAAAGGTAATTATCCATAACATCTGTATTTCAAAACGAGCATTTAATCTTCTCTCGCTGTTAATGACATCCACTGTGGCTGACGTTTGGCAGGAGTCCATCTCTGCACACACACCACCACACAATATGTTTCTTGCTCATTACAAACAAGTTTGCTTGCACTTAGCCTCACATAGCCAGACCTTCAGACTGATGATGACGGTCTGGTAGCCACTTTGAATGGCCAAGGATTGTCCACAATGCCATATGATTGACAGGTTAAGCATCCCCTCTCCCTTTTTTGGCTTGTTTGCTTTTGTTTTTTGTTTTTTTGTGCTGCATCATGTTTAGGGTCATGGGAATAAAATCACAATAATGGCCTGATATGCAGAATATTATTCACAAATATCTCTGAAGTTCTCATCGATCTCATGAAGGATCTAATATAACACAAACACTACCTGACAAAAGTCTTGTCGTCAATCCCAAGAGCAACAAATAACAACTTGACTTCTAGTAGATCATTTGGAAAAGTGGCGGAAGGTAGATTTTTCTGATTAATCATCTGTTGGACTGCATCCCAATCATCACAAATACTGCAGAAGACCTTTAACAGACATTAACAGCCTGAGGTATCAAGACATTTGTGCTGCCCATTACATTACAAAGCACAGGAGAGGGCAAATTCTTCAGCAGGATAGCGCTCCTTTTCATAATTCAGCCTCCATATCAAAGTTCTTGAAAGCAAAAAAGGTCAAGGTGCTCCAGGATTGGCCATCCCAGTCATCAGACATAAACATTATTGAGCATGTCTGGGGTAAGATGAAGGAGGAGGCATTGAAGATGAATCCAAAGAATCTTGATGAACTCTGGGAGTCCTGCAAGAACGCTTTCTTTGGCATTCCAGATGACTTTATTAATAAGCTATTTAAGTCACTGCAGAGATGTATGGATGCAGTCGTCCAAGCTCATGGGAGTCATACACAATATTAATTATTTTTCCACTGCTGCATGACTTTATATTCTATCAGTGGTGTAAAGTAAAAGATTACAAATACTCAAATTACTGTAATTGAGTAGTTTTTTCTCAGGAATTGTAATTTATTAAGTAGTTTTAAAAATGTGTACATTTACTTTCCTGTGAGTACAGCTTTAGTGCTGTATCACTACCTTTACTCCACTACTTTCCTTTAACCTGCAGTCACTACTTAATTTTTTCTTGTCTATGGGGATCAGAAAAATCAGTGATGTAATTCCTGTTCAATCAAATCGCACATACAGTAGAAGGTAAACTGCATTATAATGAACTACCTCAAGACACAGGCGATTTATAATTGCAGCAAACTGTTTGGAAGCATTAAAAGTGTCCAAGAAGATGTCCAAAACCTTTACACGCATTGGCCCAGAGACTGTTTAGATGCATGTCACTGATGAGAAGATGATGAATGTTAACTGTATGATGACTGAAATGGCTTTAAACACCCAGCAGGCACAAGATGTCAACATGACATAAGATCGACATTATACCCCAACGTCATGGGGACATTGCATTTATTTTGTTTGTCTATCAGAGGTTGGATTTTGGTTGCCATACCTGACGAATAAATATCAGTATTTGACGTCAATATGACACTGGTTGAAAATGTTGGCTCAACGTTGGATTTTGGTCACTTTCCAACACAACCTAAAATCAACCAAATATTAATGTCATTTGATGTAGTTATTGGAAATAATGTAAATAATGTTGTCCTTAGATGCTGGCTAGACATTGAATTTTGGTCACCTGACATCACAACCTAAATCTAACCAAATATTAATGTCTTATGGTGTTGTGTGCCTGCTGGACGACAACAAATGCACTACAGAATGTTACGTTTACACACCTATCCACAAATTACATGTAAATGCATCAGCTTTTCCCAGCGTAATACTCATTACTCACTACTCTTGAGTACTTTTAAAAGGTCTAATTTTTACTCATACTATAAGTAATATTTAGAACAGATACTTTTACTCTACTTGCACTACATTTTTGGGCAAGTGATTCAGTAATTTAGTAATTTTTAGTACTCTTTCCACCACTGTATTCTATACTGTACATTATTTCTGTTAAATGACAAGACTTTTGCATAAGCAAGGTCAGATCTTACTGTCCTACTTAAATCATTAAAAATCATGGCATGATCATATTTTATTTTGGTAAAATAAGCATAATCTAGAGGCCTTTGCCTTTCGTATAAGCCACTTCTGATACCAAATGATCACAAGCAGTCAAGTTATTTTTTGTTGTTCCTAAAACTTGAAAAGGCGACAAGACTTTTGTCAGGCAGCTTACAGTAGGAAATTAGTATAATTTTTGGGGTAATACACTTTTAATGCAAGTGCCACTTTTATTTAAATGACCAAAAATTACAGAGTATTTTCAAGGTTGTTTCACGGTCATCAGAAAAAAAAATTGTGCATTAGTAAACATCATAGGGTGAAACAATTTATGCAGTAAACCTCACATACTTTGGACCAACTAAGTTGATTTGATAAATGCTCATTGCCACCAATATTTAGAGTTGTAAAAACCCACAACCACAAAAGGGTGAGCAATAAGTATATTATTCAAAACATTTGCATTAAAAATCAAGAATCAAGAATACTATTGCTTATTGCTGTACAACATGATTCGCTTTGCCGACAGCCATGCCAACAAGATTCTCCTGGTAAACATCTGTTTGAAGCCTAAATGAGTAAAAGTCCAAATCATCCATCTGCTGTATCTTCATCTGGTCTTTCATTTTTTATTTTATTTTTTTTTTTCGTCAGAATTTGAAGCTGACATCTCTTTCTCAATTTAGATATTTCACTTGATCTTCAATAACAGATGTGAGCGGGCAAAATGTAATCTTTATAAAAAACGCAATAAAATCTGACTAATGGTCAGCCAGGCTGTATTAAATATGACTGGTTTGCCATATAGTCGGTAAACAGGTTGAAATATCTCTTTTAGGTTTATTGCCGCTCACATTATACTAAGGGCTGGACAATAAGATGATATTATTATACAGTGTATCAACAAGGGTTAGGGTTAGAGATACAATTGTTTACAACAATGTATCACAAGTATGGTGATATCGATTTCAACATTCAGTTACATTACATTACAACAGACAATAATCAACATTATTAAATGGAAAAGTGCATATGTAAAAGTTAGCAAGTAAATGTATGTGGATGATATTTAAATTAATTTGAAATAGCCTAGAAACACTTACCTTTAGCTTTTTAATGAATGAATAAATTAGCGTGGTAAACCATTTAAACAGCTTTGCTTTATTCAAGCACATTATTTCAGAAATGTGCTGTAAACTAAATTTAAATTACCCATATAAATGGAATAGAATTAATAGGATAATAATTAAGGAACAAAACAAGAAATGGTAAAGAAGTCATAAAATGTCTAATGCCAAAAATAGACTGCGAACAGCATGGACCTATAATTGCAAATGCATTCACATAGGATACAATTATATGGGATATATGTGTCAGTCTTGCATTCAGTTAAACTGATTTATTGACAAATTAAATTAAAAAGGCCATTGAGGCTATTAAACGAGTCTCTTCTGTAAACTATTTATATTGTGCATAATATAAAAAACACCCATGTGTGAAACATAATTAAAGTGAACCCAGGCTCATTCTGAAAATGTACCACAATATACATTTCTGGAGAGTGCCAAAAACTTTTGTTTTCGCAAATCCACCAGAGGCCGCTGTATACGCTTTTTGAGTCCTCAAATTTCTCTCACAAGTCCCATTTGCACCTTCTCGCATAAATCCGCCATAGGCCACTGTCGACTGACTGACTGAACAACTGAACGATTGACTGACTCTAAACCCAACCAAAAGCATTTTCAAAAGCACCGATTGACCTGAGGTTTGAGTCCGGCAAAGAACGATTCCAAAAAGCAGGTAAGATAAAAACAGAATCCAAAAAATAAAATAAACAAGTAAATAACAAAGTGGAAATGTGGTAAAATCAGAAAACGTGGTAAAAATCAGACGGGGGCTTTTCTTTTTCTAGATTGCTTTTGAAAATTGTTGGTTGGGTTTAGGGAAGTGGGTGGGTGGGTCAATCGATAAAATTGGTTGGGTTTAGGGAAGGAGGAGGGTGGGTCAGTCGATTGGTTGGTCAGTCAGTCAGTCATTCGGTCAGTCAAACAGTCAGTCAACAGCGGCCTCTGGTGGGTTCAGGTGAGAACAGCTGGCGCGAATGGCACTCGTGAGAGAAATCTCAAAAAGCGTACACAGCGGCCTCTTGTGGATTTTGTAAAAGCTGCAAAAAAACATCCCTGAAGGGACGTATTTCACGTTCTCCAGAAATGTATATAGAGGTACATTTTCAGAATGAGCCTACGTTGGATCTGTGCCTTGGCACAATTCTGTCTCTGAGCTCTTCAGACAGTTTCTTTGTCCTCATGATTCTCATTTGCTCTGACATGCATTGTGAGCTGTAAGGTCTTTTATCGACAGGTGTGGCTTTCCTAATCAAGTCCAATCAGTATAATCAATCTCAAGTATGATCAGAAGAAATAGACAGCACCTGGGTTAAATATATGAATGTCACAGCAAAGGGTCTGAATATTTAGGACCATGTGATATTTCAGTTTTCCTTTTTTCATAAATCTGCAAAAATGTCAACAAGTATGTATTTATCTGTCAATGTAGGGTGCTGTGTGTACATTAAAAGGGAAAAAATGAACTATAATTCTTACCCACTGTAATTATTCATTCATTCATTCATTTTCTTTTCGGCTTAGTCCCTTTATTAATCCGGGGTCGCCACAGCGGAATGAACCGTCAACTTATCCAGCACATGTTTTACGCAGCGGATGCCCTTCCAGCTGCAACCCATCTCTGGTCAACACTTATACACTACGGACAATTTAGCCTACCCAATTAACTGCATGTCTTTGGACTGTGGGGGAAAACGTAGCACCTGGAGGAAACCCACGTGAATGCAGGGAGAACATGCAAACTCCACAGAAACGCCAACTGACCCAGCCAAGGCTCGAACCAGTGACTTTCTTGCTGTGAGGTGAGAGCACTACCTACTGCACCACTGCATCGCCCCCCACTGTAATTAACTTAATTTAATTGGCTGACTGACTGACTGACTGTCAGTGTCTCAAATTACTTATTTACAGCAATGCAAGGTCAAAGCAAGTTTAAAGCCAGTTTCAAGAGTTCACACTTAGCTGATGATTGATTATTAAGCTTGTTTGGCATGCTGTCCCGGGAGAGAGCCCTAAGCTCATAAGATGCTCGAGCCCGGGGCTCCCTCCCGTTGCAAGGCGAGAGGGGAGTTTAAGCTCAGGTAGATCTCGAGACCTCCCCTGTTGTAGTGACTGAAGAGCTGATAGTAGTTTCTCTTTAAAGAGATAAGTACTAGGTAGGAGCAAGTCTATGGTGTTGATTTGGATTAGTCAATAAACTTAGGTTGCATGTTTTTAATCGGTGGGAGGAAACCGGGTAACCCAGGGGAAACCCACGTGAGCACGGGGAGAACGTGCAAACTTTACACAGAAATGTCTGCTGGTTTGGTAAAGCCTGGAACCTAAGACGTTCTTGCTGTGAGACAACAGCGCTAAGCACTGGGCCACCGTGTCACCCATCTAGGAAGGAGGAGGAGTAGGGGTGGAAGGGGGGATTCTTCAAAGCAAGATAGCGGTGATACGTAACCCAGGGTATTTATAGTAGCTTTGAAATCGTCTGATTGGTGCATTGTGAATTGGATAATGCAGGTCCAGCCGCTAGCAATCATAAGCACGTGATCCTCTTGAAATTAGTTTATAAATAAACTCCACTTCTGATGCATGGTAATGAACTTTAAGAGACAGGTAAACACTATTGTGAAACTAGACTAACAGAATTGATTATCCACACAGCACTGCTTAGACAGATTACACTCCACCGACAAGAATTACATCAGTAATGCTGAACAATTCCCCAGAAGATCTTCCTGTCACTGAGCTCCTAACTTTGCTTTGATGTTTACAAATCAAAATGATTGTCGACAGATTCCCTTTTACATAATATACCCTTTTCTCGACTCTTTGCTATTTTGTTTAAGGACAACAGAAACTCAGCTATATTTAGTAAAATGCACAATAAAATGACACGTAAGCATCTCAGCTAGACCCTGGGTAGTTTTGACCTTTTCTGTAAGTGAACAAGAAAGACACTGGTCTCACTTGAGTGAAATTCAGGACAAGTCCACCGCCACACCATCCCTCTTCCATTAACAATCTGGCAAATACCGTCCACAGTACCTGAAGGATTAATTAGCAATTATGCCTGTGCTACTGAACATCTTTCTCTCTCTCTCTTTCTCTCTTGAGGCGAAATGCTTACTGCTGGGTTTGGCAGCAGCTCCAATCATTCTGCCACAGACCACACTCTCCAAATAATAGTGAATTCTTCATTTTTGCCCTAGTTTACCCCATCTCTTTTCTTTCAGAAATACTGTGCAGACCTCCTTCGCTCCCTCTATCCCCCACCCGCAATGAGCCACGCTGACTTTAAGTGCTTGTACTTTCACAAAAATCACATTACTCCTATTTATTAAGACAGCCAGAAAATTGCTATGGGGATTCAGGAGTCAGAGGAAGGGAAGGATAGAAAAAAAATAAGATACATGTGCCCTCTTCAAGAGAGCATCTTCTGGCATGTTACGTTCCATGCCAAAGTAGGAGCTCTTTGTGTGGCCTGTAATATTTCTTGCCTCCTGCCTGCGCTCTTAAAACTGTACTACAAAACAGGAGAGGGAAGAAAACAAAACCTGAATTATCCTGCAGCTTGTTCAGCTGGAAGACAAATTATTTCCTCTTGGTTAAACACTTTCTAAGGAATGAGACAGCAGCGCCGTAATGCCTTTCTAAATGTAGTGCGCTATCGAAGACGTGCTTGGATCTCCGGGAAACGGGAGTAGATGAAAATCAACTCAATAAACCTTACTCTCAACCGTCAATCCTGTAAAGCAGACATCCCGGCGCTCCCAGAAGTCCGGGAGTTTACGGCATATTGATAGTGGCTCCCTGATGCCTCCAAATTATATGTAGTATCCTGGAAATTGAGTGAGAGAAACATGTCCTTTTTTTCCAGTGCGTTTTATTTATTTTTTTGGTAATTTAATGACAAGCTTTTTCCAGCTGGTGTATTTCCACTTTAAATGTGCTTTTATTCACCAGCTTTGTTCAGACTCAGACATGCTCTACATCGCTTTTGTGGGATATTATTGAATGAACCATCCAGAGTAACTCGGCTTATGAGCATGTGAAAAGGATAAGGGAGGACAGCTGCGATATCTTTATTTAAATTTAATTCAGCCTATGTGTGTCAAGGGGGTACTCTATTGATTTGTACATGATGAGGGTAAACTTACAGTATTTTACATTATAATATAAGCATATTATAATACATTATGTACTGTTGTAATTCCCTGTTTTTGCTGGGTAGGATGTCTGGTGCAGAGTTCCTCCAACGTTTTTGATGTTACCTCTGGCAGATGATTCATTCCAATCACTTCCTGTTTCTATGGGAACTATAAGGAATTTTCAGAACCCATAAATAATATCTGGTAACAATTTCATAAGACTGTCTTGAAACCTTTATAATCACAATATGGCATGTTATTATTAGTATGAATGTAATTGTATGTATGCTTATGCATTCATTCATTGTCCTTCAGCTTAGTCCCTTAATTCATTCACAGCTTATCCAGCATATGTTTTACACAGCGGATGCTCTTCCAGCTGCAACCCAGTACTGGGAAACACCCCTGTACTGTCATGTTCACACACATACACTATGGCCAATCTAGTCTATTCAATTCATCTATAGCGCATGTCTTTGGACTCTTGGGGAAAGCGGAGCACTCAGAGGAAGCCCACGCAAACACAGGAAGAACATGCACACAGAAATGCCAACTGACACAGCCAGGACTCGAACTAGGAACATTCCTGCAGTGAGGCGACAATGCTAACCACTGAGCTACTGGGCCACCCCATGTATGCTTATGACAACTGTAATTAAGTGTCATTCTCTCAGTAACTTTTGTAAATGCAAATGTGGCATCGTTTGAGATGTCTTGTCATAACAACTACGCATTATCAAGAAAAGAATTACTTGTCATAAATCTGTCATAAACATGATTGCCATGAGGCCATTATAATTGTATCATGAATTCGATAACAGTACCATTGATCATTTTCTTGACCTCAACTGAAGTGGTACAAATTGAATTTGTCATTAACTGTCATTCAACATTAATGACGCCGTTATAGGTAACACTTTATAATAACTACACACTATGAATCATTTTCAATTCATTTCAATTCATTAAGCTTTAGCATCAAGTGAAATCATTAGTTGTTAAGCATTAACTCTACATTAATAAACGTTAGTAAGCAGTGTATAACTGCAGCTACAAATGCTCTATTCTTGACTTATAAGCAAATTTATTTATTTATGTGCTAAATAATTGTACTTTTTTATACTTTAATGATTTATTTTTCATTACTAAATTAGGTATTGCTTTATTTACAAACCATTTATTTAAGGATAGTTGGTGTTTTTTTTTAAGATCATTCAGAATGAGTTAGTAAATAATTAATAAACTATTTAAATTAACATGTATAATTCTTATTATTCAGGCATATACTAATAGTTAATTTGTATGTTAATAAATGCTTTACTAACTCAACTTCATCCAGTTTTGTGACCTAATCTAAAGTGAGGGTATAACTGTATATAAGTGTATCTATGTATAAGTATAACTGCAACTACAAATGCTGCATTCTTGACTTACAACCACATTTATAATGTGCTTAATAATTGTACTTTCATAATTTGTGCATTATTTACAGACCATTCATATTTAAGAGTAGTTGGAGGTTTTTAGGATCATTCAGAATGAGTAAATGATTAATAAACTATTGAAATTATTATGATCTATTATTATATATTATTATTCAGGCATATAGTAACAATTACTTTATTAACTAAATGCTTTATTAACTTAACTATATGCAGTTTTATGACCTTATCTAAAGTGAGGACTGTTTATGCTTTATAAATCCCTTATAAATGACTATTAAATGCTTGGTATCAAATAAATAATAATATTTGCAATCTTATCTAAAAAGTAAAATCTCTATAAAGTTTAAACATTGCTGAATAACAGGAGTGTCAAAATATAACATCATATTGGACAAAACAACAACAATATAATAATTTAACAATATAATAGGATGCAATGTTTAAACTGCAGTCATTTTATTTTAGATAAGGTTACAAAGATTTATTTTTTATTTGATACCGTTTAATTTGTATATCTTCAAACGAATAGGAATAAATAATGTTGTTTGTGTTCTTTTTTTCCTGTTTAGAATTGAACTGAGCCTTTAATTGTGATTTATAAGGGATTTATAAAGCATGAATAGTCTTCACTTTAGATTAGGTCACAAAACTGGATGAAGTTAGTAAAGCATTTATTAACATACAAATTAACTATTAGTATATGCCTGAATAATAAGAATTATACATGTTAATTTAAATAGTTTAATAATCATTTACTAACTCATTCTGAATGATCTTAAAAAACACTAACTATCCTTAAATAAATGGTTTGTAAAAAATGCAATACCTAATTTAGTAATGAAAAATAAATCATTAACAAAGTATGAAAGTACAATTATTAAGCACATAAATAAATAAATGTGCTTATAAATCAAGAATAGAGCATTTGTAGCTTCGGTTATACACTGCTTACTAACGTTTATTAATGTAAAGTTAATGCTTAATAGATAATGAATTCACTCTTCGCTAATGCTTATTAAATGGTTCATAGTGTGTAATTATAAAGTGTAACCAATTATTTGATTAATCATTGATTGCGTGTGATGAACAACCATACAAGTTAAAAATAAATAAATAAAATGAGGTTTGGGAATATTTTTGTGTGACCAAAAGTCTGCAATTTAATCATCAAAATAGTGTCATGCGGAAAAAACGTTTATGTCCACTAAGAAGAAAGGAGATGCCACTTGCTGTCATGTCCGCTTCGAACATTAAAAGGCAAATCCTCTGCAAAAAGAAAAAAAAGAGAGCTGACATGAGCAAATGGAAGGACAGAGTAAGGAAGTCTTTGATGATGCTGGGAAACAATATTTGAATCAATAAGCAGAACAAAAGTCAAGGAAAAATCCACTGAAAGTGGTGAGTGGAAGAACCGTATATGTGATGTGATACGGTCTCTCTCTCTCTCTCTCTCTCTCTCTCTCTCTCTCTCTCTCTCTCT
>CAIGQZ010032675.1:8776810-8788205 GCA_903798205.1 Danio tinwini
TCTCTCTCTCTCTCTCTCTCTCTCTCTCTCTCTCTCTCTCTCTCTCTGAATGTGTTGAGGAGCGCTAAACAGCACAAAAACAGTTAACCTATCACAATAAAGCACATACCTTATATAATAAAGCTGTATCAATGCATAGATTGCTGCCAGTCATGTATAAACTACGGCAAGCAGAGTTTATTTGTTTATATATTTATTTATATCAAGAGCAGAGAGTGGAGCACGAGATAAGTTTAAAGTAGTATATATACAGGTGCGCTGCACCTGAATATATTAAAATATTTAGCTATGATTTTATTATTTATTTATTTATTTATTTATTTATTTATTTATTTATTTATTTACTTATTTATTTATTTATGTATGTATGTATGTATGTATGTATGTATGTATGTATGTATGTATGTATGTATGTATGTATGTATGTATGTATGTATGTATGTATTTAATTATTTATTTTTATTATTATATTTATTTTTGTTTATTGTTTATTGCTAATAATTGATTGTTATTGCCTGTACTGTAAGGTCTATGTATTGTACATTGTTCTGTTTTTAAATAATAATAAATAAAAAAATTAAAATAAAAAAAATTAAAATAATAATAATAATAATAATAATAAAAATAAACTTGAAAGAAATGCTTAATATTAACCCAATGTTTCTGTTACTAAATTAAAACAAAGATTAAGGAATCAGATCTTTAGTGGTTTAAAATGATATGATGAATTAGAGTCATACTGTTATTCCACACTAACTGGACATCTACCTTTCTTCCACATTTGAGAAATATAAATCAAAACAACTTTTGATTCTTAATACTGACACTGAACAATGTTATCTCCTTAGAATTGAGAAGCTTTGTTGTAAAATAATCTTCAAGTAAAATACAAAATATAATATAATGTTCACAATCCAAAGAAAAAAATCGTATTACTCAAAATTTGAAAATATGGACAGTATATGGTTCAGTATATGGCCTCCATTATTATTTATATTTTTAATGATGACAAATTTAGCTTGTTCCACGAGTAATCAGAAAAATATTCAGGACAATTATAATGACCTCTTGACTATCGTGTTTTTGAGATTTATGACAAGTTATGTTGACTTGGTAACTATGCAAAATACATTGGCATTGGCAACAATAGCATTTTTGCCTTTAACATTACATAAATGAGCGAATGACAATAAACATACAGTACAATTCTATTCATGTTCATGACATCTAATGTAATAAATATAAAGGTTTCATGGCAGTCTTATGAACACCCTTCTCAAGTAAAGTATTATCAGATATCTCCTACTATCCAAGGCATTTCATACAGTATGTACTCTTCTCAACATTTTTAAATATCCCACAACATCAGGCATCTTAAATTAAACATAGTGTGAGAACTCCCAGTAGTTAAAAGATTTTGGCTCAAGTCAAAAGGAAGTGCACAAGGTTGATCAGCTGGATATTAGTGTTCATTGGCAGAAGGGAAGGAGGCTACAGATGTTCACAGATACTAAAGCCTTGGTGCAGCAGGACAAGGCTGAATGACTCTTCAAGCATGAAAGCCTTGCAGAGAAAAACGACCTAATAGTTTCCCACCAGCGTCAATGCTGACAAAATACACAAGATGTTGTTCGATATAAAAACAATCCAGATTCTAGGGAAACAGTAAAACACTACCTCGGGGGCACCTGCAGAATTTCACCTGATGATACACACAGAAAACTGGTCGAATGAAAAAGTATATATACTCTCAATTAAGTTCAGTGGTGCAGATTTGTGTTTGTTTGAAAACAAGACATAAAAACACTGAATTAACCTACGGGCAATGCATTTTTTGTATTTATTTTATTCAATAATTTTTCTTAGGTCAAAATTATTAGCCGTCCTGTGAATTTTTTATTCTTTTTAAAATATTTCCCAAGTGCTGTTTAATAGAGAGACAATTTTTTTTTCAACACATGACAACCATCTCCTCTTGTCTTAATGCACCAGACATTTTGTTAGAAATACTCATATGCTTTACTGTACATGTTTTTTGTTTGTTCATATAACCACTATTTTCATTTATAGCACTTCATTTTTACCTTGATATTTAATATATCTTGTTTAAATACACTATGAACAGCAGCTACGCTAATTATTTTCTTTATTCTCTATTTTTTTACTTGGGGATACTCATCCCGAGGCCTCCATCAATGGTGCAGTGTCATTGATCCAAGACTTGTAAAGAGATGATGACAACCATAGAGGACTTCTAGAGGGACCAGATCTTGGACCAGGCCGTATCCTGAACAGATGCTGCAGCGGTCATGGAGGAAGGGAGTGCATGAGACTGATTCCTGAAAGACCCCAGTGACAGACATTGATCCCATGGGCAAGCCTGAACATCCGCTGGTGACTTACTCACACCTACTTTCCATGATTGACGTCCAGCGTTCTCCAGCCTCCCCCGCCTAGACTGCAGCTCTGAACAAGAAGTTTGGCCAGAGGAGAAATGGTCATTACTAGGGTTGGGTGATGTTGACCAATTTGGCATCGTACGATGTCTAATGTAAAACATGCCGATGGACGATGGCATCGTCTTCGTAGGCGGCGGTGGGGGTGGTTGTTGTTAAATATAAATTTATTCATAACAAATTATTTAATTGTAGCCTACCGTTTTCACTACCTGACCCACATGGTCTTTGTTTTACCCATAACAAAATCATAGATAAATAAATAAAGTTACACACAAGTTACCACCTGTCAATCACTTTTTCTGCGAGACTCTGGCATGAACAGGCGGAGTGATCTGTGTCCTTATAATGGCTTTTTCCCACAGCTGATGGAGGAGACAAGAGTTCGTTTGGAGTTCACTGTAATTTGTATTGTGATTGATGATAACTTCCTTATTTTATTATTATTATGAGAAAATAATAACAAGTAAAGATGCTAGGGCTCAACCGTTTTGGTCGCATATGCGCCTAAAATTTTATGCGACCTAAAATATATATTTGGAAGCATTTGTGTTATAGTGCATTAATTGTTGCCATGCGACCTACTTTCACTGCAAAATCCTCAGCGCGTGCGCGGATAGGAGACATTTTTGTAGAATGCATCTTTGCACCTAAAAACGCCAAATGCAGTGCTCAGGAACAGATTAAAACAGTTATGTGAACTTGCTGAAGTAATAAAAACTTTTTTACCACAATGCCTGCCCCGGCCTTTGTGCACTTCTTATTGGCCCACTGCTCTAGAACTGAACGCGAATGGACTGGTTAATATCAGCTGTCAATACTCAGTTAATGCCTTCTGCCTTCAGATGACAGGAGCTACAACCGCGGAAATGTGAAGCGCTGAAGATGAGAGAATGAAATAACACTGACAGATTTAGTTTTAGAAACCACTAAAGTTACTAATAATGGCACATCTTATTAGTGATCATGTGCTGAATGTTCATCCACCATTCACACTTTTCCAAGAGTGGAAAAAAGACTTCCAGTGGCTTCAAGTCCGCTTTGAAAATAACTAAAGTCATTCACTGTAAAGTCTGTGGGACGGGGTTTGCAGGTAACAGCGTTTGCCACTGAATCTACACATTTTAAGCACGAAGGTTCTGTATAATCCTTCGTTTAATCCTCAGCTATATGTAAAATTTAACACAGCTCATGAAATCAGCATCGTTAAGTTTATCGGCTGTTTATCACTGTTGCCACTGGCTTGCTTGGTTTGGGACTTGTGGAGCTGTGAATCAATGGATTTGCTCTTCAGGGTTTTGGACTTTCAGCAGTGAAAATTAAACCACACTGAACTGAACTAAACTGAAACTGTTTCAATTTACTAGAACTTCTATGTTAAGCTGCTTTGACACAATCTACATTGTACACACTAAACAAATTTCTAATTATTTTATTTTGTCTTTGCCAGGGTGAAAGTACATAATATTTTACTAGCTATTTTCAAGATACTAGTATTCAACTTGGAAGTGCCAGTAGGTGCAGAAGGCTCCTAATGGCCCATATCTATCACCTGATATCCACTGATAGATATGGGTCATTAAGGGCTTTCTGCGTCTACTGGTATGCTCAGAAGGCTGTTATCATCCATCCACATGGTAAATCAGCTATAGATCACATACGGCTGCGGCCGGAAGTTAACAAGAAAATGATTTATATTATTTTATAAATTTCCCATTAATTGTGTAGGAGCCATACATTGTATATTGGCATTTGGCAACAAGGTGTCAGTACGATAGTATATAACTGTGGCTCCACTGCATTGAAGAAAAGAGGTTGGTAGGAAGCACACAGTTTTTGACCATAACGTAAGGTAACAAGAGTAGTGTGTAATATAGATGAAGAAATATTGATGAAGGAATTCTGTTGAATGGAAAATAAAGTCTTTTTTTTTTGCATCTATTTTGCCTACGGACTCTGACTTTTACGCGTGCAAAACTTGCTAACTCTACCAACAATAGTGGAAAGTGGAAAGCCGCTACAAATTGTATTTTATTAACGTTTACCCCTACCCCAACCCTAAACCCAACCGTTAGAGCACGGCTGCCCAAACTCAGTCCTGGAGGGCCGGTGTCCTGCATATTTTAGAATCCAACCGTAAGCTAATCAAGCTGTTTCTAGGTATACTAGAAAGCTCCAGGCAGGTGTGTTGAAGGAAGTTGGAGCTAAACTATGCAGGACACCGGCCCTCCAGGACCGAGTTTGGACACCGCTGCGTTAGAGTACTGTAAAAACAGATTTGGATCTGAAGTCTTCTCTATTAGTATAGCTGATTAACCATGAGAATTTTTGTATTTTATTAACGTCTACCCCTACTTCAACCCTAAACCTAACCGTCACAATAATGTAAAAACAGATAGAGTCTTCTCTATTAGTATAGCTGATTAACCATGTAGATGGGTGATAGCAGCCTTCTGAGCCTACCAATAGGCGCAGAAGGTCTCTACTGGCCCATCTCTATCAGCTGATAACCACTGATTCATTAAATCACTCTATTCAATCGAGTGATAATATTTGAAGAGGGTGTTTGTTCTGTAGCCAATTAAAAATATAACATTTCTTAAGGGGGGTAATAAAATTGACCTTAATTGTTTACAAAAAAAATAAAACTGCTTTATTTCCAGCCAAATTGACAGATATTATTTTTTCCAGAAGAAAAGAAAATTATAATAATAATAATAATGAAGATAATTTAAAAAATCAATGGAAGCTAATAAGTTTGCCTTTATTTTTGAAGTGTTTATGCAACTACTGCCTGATGTATTTTTAAAAAGACTGTTTCCTTTCCGGTAAACTGATAGTAAATAGAAGTGCTTAACTTCCCCTCAGTGCTGATCCTCAACCTCAGTAGGTTTCAATAAATATTGTACAAGCTCATTCATTTTTCATGAAGTCTTACATTTCTACTCTCAAAATGTCTAGGTGGAGATTAAATAAAATCTTGATGTGCAAGACTTTTATATTTTCTAATAAATAAATGAATAAACATAATGTCTCTTTCACACTACAGTTTAATAAATGTAACAGAACTTGTTTAAGCTGGAATGCAATCAGCACTACAGCTTGTGTCAAAACAGTGAACATTATTCATTGCTTTTTTACCATCATGCTGTTTTAATAGCTGTACGTCTCATTTTTATGATAATGAGGAAATTGTGTTACTATGAAACGCAAAATCAATCAATAAACCCTTCCACAAACTCACAAATGTATATATTTGGCTTGTAAAAATGCATAATAAGACTTAAAAATAATGCTTAAACCAAGTACTGGAAGTATATAAAGAATGATGGAATGTAAACGATGTGTCAGGATCAACAAATTATGTTGATCCAGAAACATGCAGTAGTTTAAAACCGCAATTAGAGCCAGAACACAATGACCAGCAATTTAAGCCCGTCTGACTTGTTTCATAAGGGAACACATTTTTCAGTATAGACCATTCTGAAAACAGCTTTCTCTTCTCTAACCATGCATGCTTTCAAGCAAGACAAAAAGACAGCGAGTTCTGCAAAAAAAAAAAGGTAAATAAATAAATAATAAAAATCCTTTTTCTCAGTTTTGAAAAAAAGAAAAAAGCAGTTCTTCAAATCTCTCTTTCTTTAAGTCTTTTTGTTTTTATTTTAGGAGTTTGAATGTTCTCCCAGTGTTTGTGTGGGGTTCCCCCGGGTGCTCCGGTTTCCCCCACAGTTAAAAGACATGCGTTATAGGTGAATTGAGTAAACTAAATTGCATGTGTGTTTCCCAGTAATGGCTGCAAGGGCATCCGCTGCATAAAACATATACTGGAATAGTTGGTGGTTCATTCCACTGTGGCAACCTTTGATTACTCAGAGACTGAGCCAGAGGAAAATTTTTTTTTTTTTTTTATTTGATAATTAATACCATTTTAACCCAGCCTTAAATAGTTATATTATTCAAGCAAAGCAGTAAATAGTTGCTTTTGCTAAAAGTATTTATTAGGGATGTCCAGATTTGATTACTTATTTGGAAATTGGGCCCGATCACGCAGTTTCAGACTCGATCGAAATATAAAATTAACACCCCGGTGTTGACTTATAAACTGGTTATGATCTCCCAAAGAGATGTTTTCTCCTTCCAAACTCAAACCCCCACCCCCACACCCCCCTCCCCCTCCTATACTACAAAGTAACCATTACTATCCGCGTGAATAATAAGATATATAAATGTTAATTTGAATAGTTTATTAAAAAAGTGGTCCAGATTTTTTGTATTTTAAGGCTTGGTTTTGTTTATAAGATGCAAGCAATGTGAGCTCATGCTTCATTTGTAAAAAAAAAAAAACATGTTATTTTTTTCATATATCTTACTTTGATTATATACAGCTACTCAGTTAACATGAAAATGACTGTCACTAGTTCCTCCAAAAGGCTCGCCCTCAAGAGGCTCTGATTGCTCAGCTAACATAATGTGCTGTAATTCGCGGATTGGCTCCACATCACCAGCAAAAGCGTCACACCACTAGCACACACTGTGCCACTGCTGTGTAAATACTGTCAGTCAGAGTAGCTGTTAGCCATATCAGTTTGAGCCTAAATCAGACAGAAAATGAAAAGGACACAGCTGAACCTCACGCCTGCTCTCTAAAATAAAATCTAACAAGTGTCTTTCACATATATTTGGAATAAGCATGTGTAAGTAATATGAAACGTTCACATATTTTTTGTGAGTTTGTTATTCGGAAAGTGGCCGGAAAGAGAGATAGACACTGCAGCGCTGTTGAAGACTGTGAGTGTTTACAGCGGTTTGACGGATAAACATGAATTTGTAGCAAAATTGTTAATGGTGCCAAACTGCATTTCCCATTGTTTACATCCTTGTTTACCTCCTTGCTACAACATATCGTTAACGCTGGAAAATATGCATGTAATGGATCAATTTCAACAAATAAAAATACTTAAAGGGTTGTGGCTCACAGTCCACAGCTTCTGCTATTATGGTTGGAGCTGCTCCTTCTTTAAGGAGTTCTTAGCCGAATCCAGCTCTGAACTGGGAGAGATTCTGGAAGCTGTCTTTTGTCAAATGCTGGCTATATATTTTTTAGAATTCTCTGGAACATAATTAAAATTGTAAGCACTTCTCACTTTGTGCTGTGTATTGTGAAGCTCAAATACAGAAACAGAAAAAGCTCTGTGGAAGTAGGAAGTATTTTAGCTTTCTCTGCTATAACATTAAAGCATTACAGCATCTCTGGCCACGCCCCTTTGCTGCACGGGGTGTATGCGCATGGTGAATGCACATAACCTGAAGGGTTTGTGATCTCACTAGCCCGGATTTATTTCTTTGTAGTCCCCAAACTTCGTTCCTATATCCTTTGCTAAGCTAACTCTGTAAAAGTCAATGTCTCCCTTTGCATTGAACTGTGAGCAAATTACATTTAGAGATGTTGCTTATGTTCACACAGCTACATTACACATCAACTAAAGTTTAAAATATGATATCTTAATGGACCACCCTTTTAATCGTTTACTTACTCATTCTGAATGATCTTAAAAACCACCAACTTCTTATAAATACAAATGGTTTCTAAATAATGCAATATTGAATTTAGTAATGAAACTAGTCTTTACTAAAGTGTTAAAATACAATACACTCATTAAGCACATTATACAGGTGCTTATAAGTCAGGAATACAGCATTTGTAGCTGTGCTTACTAATGTCTTATAATGTAGAGTTAATGCTTAAGTTATAAGGAATGAACTACTTGCTAATGCTCAATAAATGATTCATAGTGTGCAGTTATTATAATGTGTTATCCAAAATTTAGCACAGAAATAGGAAACAGTGTTTGCAGATTCTGCCTGGCCCTGAATATGAAGCAGTATTTACTATGTATGTTAAAGTCTGCATGAAAAAAAAAAAAAACATGACAATGTTTTATTTGCTAGCACACATTGGTAATCTTATGCTGTGTTCATACCGGACGCGGAACATGCTGATAAATCGCGCTATTTGTGCGTAAATAGACGCGTGAACCTTTGAGTTTACTCAATCTGCTTCATTCATGCATCAAATTCACTTTAGAACAGATGCGGATTTGTGCCATGGGCAGGGCTTTTGTCTGCCCGGTGACTGTAGCTTCGTTGCTAAATGGCTAACATGGATTTTATTGATAAAATAGTTGTGTTTATATGCTTTATGAAGGCTAAAAAACAGCATCGATTCGTTTGGAGCCATGTCTGAGTCCACTAGATCTATTCAGAGGTGCACCCAGCTCTGTGAGCTCATAAAATCCTCCAGAAGTTGAATCTGGATGATGGAAGCATTCAACGGTGCTTTTGACTGAGCCGATCCCAGTTTGATGAACTGTTGTCGTGTAGGCAGGATGATTTTCCCCGGGACACCAACAACAGGTGCTATGTCATAATCACGCTCCCACAAGAGCAAGCTCCTGATTGGTTAACGCAGTCGAATGTCCGCAGAAGTTCAGATTTTTTAACTTGATTTTGAAATTGAACTTCAATTCGCGCCACGCTATTTGTGCAATTCGCACCGCACCATTCTGGATGTCTATTTGTGCGTTTGCTTTGACTTAACATGTAAATCACTCGCGCTTGGCGCTTCTTCTGCATCTGGTGTGAACACAGCATTAAGATGAACAATTTATCTGTGCAAGTTGTGCTTTTGAAAGCTTTTTCAATGCTTCAAAATAAAAGGCACTTTCCAACACCATTATAAATTATAAAAGAGCCCAGGATCAATTTTAAAACTCCTCTAAAACTCCTCTAACTTTTTCTGACAGAAAAAAGTTATATACACCAAAGACGGCTTGAGGGTGAGTAAATGATGGGCTAATATTAATTTTTGAGTGAACTATTCCTTTAAACAGCAAATAATATCCATTATTTAGAATCTATTGTATTGTGCTTTATTCATCTCACTGACTTAAAATCAGCTTGTCATGCTACCTTGCTTTGCACAGCCTGACTACTCACAGTTGTTGGGTTGTACAATAATGTAATTCACCACTCTTGACCTGTATTCAGATTTCTGACGGAAATATAAAACGTGACTCATAGGTTAATATATATTTGGTGCATAAACTGCATCTAAACTAATCCCTGAAAAACTGTTCTCCATCTTTGAGTGTCACCCTAAAGCAAATCTCTCGGAATTATATAATATACGGCTTTATGGATACGACTAAATTACATAGCAGAGGACTCACCGAGATCAGTGAACAGTTTAATTACAAACTAGCAGACAGTTGTGCTGTCTTCTAAAGTCTTGTGCTCTGTGTAGTTACCTTGAGATGCAGAGTTGGTGGTGGTGGGGGGGATGGGTTCAAATTAGGCTAAACAAAAACCCTTTTACAAATAACCAAACTGGAAATCAAACGTAATGAACATTTACCACAACTAGAAGCTATATTCATTATGCTCTATTCATAGAATTACAATTCATGTACTTTATGAAAATTTAAAACAATACATTAATGTTAAGTATTATGCTAAATATTAGTGCTTGTCATCTTGTCAAGGGATAAATGTCTTCACCGCTTCTAACTCTCCTGAGGCTTTATTAAAATTCAACTGCTACTGGGGAAGGGTTTGATACATTTGATGGATTTTCTAGAAAACAATATATACTTAGGTATGTCCAGCCCAATGCCATGAGGAAACATACTAGGACAGCATGATATTAGTAAAAAATGATATTGCGATATTTAATTTTTCTGCAATAAATATTGTGATATGAATACTGTTTGACAAGATACAATTGTTTAAACAGCACTATTCGACTGTTTTCTAACAGTGTTAAAATGCTTTTCTTACTAAGCTTTGAGCAATATCACACGAGTAGCAATGTGATATGGCTGTATATCGGCACTGGTGGGAGGCGTACGCTAGCTCGAGGTTGCAGGCTGAATGCCTTAGTGTCCCACCAGTGACAATGTACAGCCATATCACACGGCTGTAATATGTGTGTAATATTGCGTTTATACAACAGATTGATGGCATAATCGTGTGTATAAAAAAGTAAATCAAACCTGGTGAGTTTCAAAATCCTTTTGTATGAGGAACTTTCTTGAGCCACTTATTCACATCTGCAGCTGACAACAGAAAAGCAGAACAGCTACTTCACATAACAATGTCCTTTTAGAGCTAGTATTTGAATGATTCTCTAGCATAATGTATAAAATTATGACAAAACAGGTGATTTTGCTCACATTTTAACGTTATAAGGCTGAACAGAGATTTCCCAGTATTTCTCTGTTGCAAACATGATTTCACAATAATTAACCCTGAAAAAGCCAAAGCAAAGCCAACACTACCAGATTACTATGGTATAAATACAGCACTACAAAATACAAAAGAGAGAGATTGATTTTGTCATTTATTTGTTCTGTAAGGATTTGTTCAGCTGTAGTTTGAAACTTATGCAATTTTTCTCCCCTAAGGACTTATTATGCAGTCTTTATTGCCATCTTGTCAACTGTCTTTGCTCCTCTCAGTATGGCAGGCTGATGGCCGCTGACTTGCTGAATCTGCGCTAACTCTATGTGGGCAGAGTAATACACAAGTGTGAAAAGGATGTACAAGTTCTGATATTGCAGAATATTGCACGGCTATCAGCCAATCAGATTCGAGAACCAGACAGAACTGTATATATATTTGCACACACACATGCATACATAGAAACAAAACTATACAAAACAATTTTGTGACATTTAGATATAATTTGTATCATATATAGTGTACATATATTTATATCTAAATATAAATAAACATTTTCTCTAATATATTCATGCATGTGTGTATTTATATGAACATAATACATATACACAATACACACACTTAAATTATGTCAAAACAAAGTTTGTTTTCACTAATGTTTAGTATTACTTAATACGTGTCTATTTGGAACACTTGATTCT
>CAIGQZ010032675.1:8818956-8837593 GCA_903798205.1 Danio tinwini
TAATGTATTTTGAACTTACGAATTGGATTTGTGTATTTATGAATTGTGTTTTGAATTTACAAATTAGATTTGTGTATTTATGAATTGTGCATATTGCTGTCGCCTCACAGCAAGAAGGTCGCTGGGTCGCTGGTTCGAGCTTGGCTGGGTCAGTTGGCGTTTCTGTGTAGAGTTTGCATGTTCTCCCTGCGTTTACGTGGGTTTCCTCCAGGTGCTCCGGTTTCCACCACAGTCCAAAGACATGCAGTACAGGTGAATTGGGTAAGCTGAATTGTCCGTAGTGTATGAGTGTGAATGAGTGTGTGTGAATGTTTCCCAGAGATGGGTTGCAGCTGGAAGGGCATCTGCTGCATAAAACACATGCTGGATAAGTTGGCGGTTCATTCCGCTTTGGCAACCCCAGTTTAATAAAGGGACTAAGCTGAAAAGAAAATGAATGAATGAATGAATGAATAAATGAATTGTGCTTATGAATTGGATTTGTGTATTTATGAATTGTGTTTTGAATTTACAAATTAAATTTGTGTATTTATGTATAGTGTTTTTTGAACTTACGAATTGGATTTGTGTATTTTTGAATCATGCTTTGAATTTACAAATTGGATTTGTGTATTTATGAATTGTGTTTTGAAAGTACAAATTAGATTTTTTAAGCATGAATTGTGTTGTGATGTATGAATTTTAAGTTGTAAATGTATTATTTTTTTAGACTAATCTGGCTCCATACTATTCTCAAATAAATTGCACACATGTCTGAGATATGAGTGCTTGCTGATATTAGTAGCCATCTGCCTGGGCAGTATTAACAGAATTACTGCTGATAGAATTCCCAGGTGAACACAGCTGAAAGTGAATTGTATGTCGAGGAGTAACACGCAGGGCTGACTCCATCTGATGCTGGCTAAAGTTAGAGCTGGCCCTCACGGGATCACTTTTGTGTTGACTTAATCCATGCATAACTCACTGCCACAATGCTAGGTGTTGCCAGGCAAATATTAAGTTGCTCACTGTGTTGATTTAGGTTGATTGGTTAAGCCTTGCATTTTGGGCTTTAGACTAGTCCTAGCATTTTAAGAACTTAAAGTAAATTTAAAATTTAAAAAATGATACGTTATTTTTAAGCCCCAAATCTGAATTATCCTTTTTTGGAGGATTATATTTATAGTTTTGGGGGGTGTAGCCTTTGCACAGTCACATACCCTTCACCATACTCTGAAAAGGACCCTGATGTGCACCTCTCAAAAAATCTAACATCATATTGCGGCAAAGCACAAGATCTGTGATTGGTCAGTTTATTAGCTGTGATGAGTGTGAGTGGGGCCAAGAGATGTGGGAGAAGAACAAGGCCAGTGGGTGGAGTGTTTACGAAGGCTGTGTTTGAAATGGCCTACTACTCAGTAGGTACTGCATTTGAATTTAGCTGGCAACTACTCGCCCACTGAAGCTAAGCAGGGCTGCGCCCATTCAGTACTTGGATGGGAGACCACATGGGAAAGCTGGGTTGCTGCCAAAAGTGGTGTTAGTGAGACCAGCAGGGGGCGCCCAACCTGCGGTCTGTGTGGGTCCTAATGCCCCAGTATAGCGATGGGGACTCTATACTGCTCAGTAAGCGCCGTCTTTCGGATGAGACATTAAACCGAGGTCCCAACTCTCTGTGGTCATTAAACATCCCAGTATGTCCTTCAAAATAGAGTAGGGCTTTAACCCCGACATCCTGGCCAAATCTGCCCACTGGCCTCTGTCCATCATGGCCTCCTAACCCTCCCCATAGCATAATTGGCTTCATCACTCTGTCTCTTCTCCACCAATCGCCTGGTGTGTGGTGTGCTGTCTGACGCAAATTGGCTGCCGTCGTGTCATCCAGGTGGATGCTGCGTACTGGTGGTACACCAGTGGTACCAGTGGCTTCCAAATGACATGACAGAAAGAGAGAAGTGCTTACAGTTTAATTTTAATAACGTTCCAGAGAATTATAAAAAAGATAAAGCTCTAGAATTTGACAAAGGACAGCTTCCAGAATCTCTACCAGTTCAGTGCTGGATTTGGCTAAAAACTCCTCAATGAAGAAGCAGTTTCAGCCATAATAGCAGAAGCTTTGGACTGTGAGCCACAAGTAAGTATTTTTATTTGTTAAAATTGATCTATTACATGCATAGTTTCTTAACGGTATTTTATAGCAAGGATGTAAACAAGGATGTAAACAACAGAAAATGCTGTTTGACACCGTAACAATTTAGCTGCAAAAAAACACCCACAATCTTCACCAGCATCACAGTGTCTCTCTATGTGGCCACTTTCCGTGTGTTATACATCTCAAATAACAAAATCGCAAAAAATATGTAAATGCTTCAGGTTCAGCTGTGTCCTCTTAATTTTCTGTCTGATTCAAGCTCTAACTGATATGGCTGACAGTTACACTGACTGACAGTATTTACACAGCAGAGGCAAAGCGCATGTTAGTAGAGGCATGGCACTTCTTGGTGACGTGGAACCGATACGCAAATCACAGCACATTATGTTAGCTGAGCAATTGGAGCCTCTTAAGGATGGGCTTTCGGAGGAACTAAGAAATATGATAGTAGTAGTTCATGTTAGCTGAGTAGCAGTATATGATCAAAGTAAGATATATGAAAAAATAATATGATTTTTTTTACAAATGAAGCATGAGCACACATTGCTTTGCTTGCCATAAACACAACCGAGCCTTAAAAACACACTCTGGACCACCCCTTTAATGTTCGGCGGTTCTCGTTTCTTTCATCCTTGAATGAGTTTGAGTTTGAACTTCTTCTGCAGTAGCACTGCACATATTTACGGTATATGCACTAAACACCAGCTAAGCAATCTGACACAATTTAACATATAAACCCCACAGCCTGCTAGTGTTTCAGAAGTGTTCATTTCAGAGCAGCATATACAGAAGGCAGAAGTATAAATGCTCACAATGGCATCAGCTTCATGCAAAGTATAAACCGTGGGATTAAGCAATCACTTGACACAGAAGTATAATCTGGTTTTAGTGCAACCAAATGTACAGAATATGCAAAACTAGTTACAACTGGATTCTAGGCACACGCTTCGAATGTTATCTCTCGATTCAATGGGCATTCTCAGTGGTTATCAGCTGATAGATATGGGCCTGTAGGGTATGCCTACTAAGCTGTTATCATCCATCTACATGGATAATCAGCTATACTAATAGAGAAGACTCCAGATCAGATCTGTTTTTACATTACTGTGATGGTTGTGTTTAGGGTTGGGGTGGGGGTAGACATTAATAAAATACAATTAATGGTAAATTTAAAAAATTATGGTTAATCATCTATACTAATGGAGAAGACTCCAGATAAGATCTGTTTTTACATTACTGTGACGGTTGGGTTTAGGCCAATAGGAAATCTTAATGGGAAATTTAATAAATATTATAAATAATTCTTGCTAACTTCCGATAACAGCCATATGTGATCTAAAGCCATAGGTGGGTAGTAACTAATCACATTTACTTCGTTACATTTACTTGAGTAAAATTGTTGAGTAACGTGTACTTTTTGAGTACATTTAAAAATGTGTACTTTTACTCAAGTAAATTATTAGAGAAAAATCATTACTCTTACTTCACTACATTTGGCGACGTTCCTCTGTTACCGTCAAATGATAATAAATATGATTCATATGACTTGTTTGCAAATGTGGCGAGGCGCCGCATTGTAGAGGTTGTGTGTCGCAAGAGGTTGCTATAGAGACGCGTCTCCCGTAGGTAGGTGTCCAGTACCATTCAGAGACTTGACAGGTGCTGGAAAAACCGAAAAGTGTGTGTGTGTGTGGGTGGGGGGTTTTGGTGGCATGAGCAGAGCAGAGCGATCGGAAGGGGTGCCTGGTCTGTTGGCGATCTGGGGGTGTTACGCCCCATTTACAGGGGGCGTCAGATTCAAAGCTTCCCATTCACTCGCCAAACTGCATTGTGGATCTGTCGGCACCGCTTCAGTGGTGTTGATCTCTGCAGAATTTGGGACTTTCTTAACTTTTCAAGTGCCAACGGAAGCGACAGCCAATCGGATCACTGTATACAAATACACCAGCTCAGATAGTAGCCGATTGCTGACTAATTTCATTGGCTGACGCTGCTATGACGATCGCATCAGCCCCAACTTCAGACACGCCCTCTGTCAAGCGTTGATGCTGAAGCCCAGTGTGAATGGGGTGTTACAAATTGTACCAATCACCTGAGGGGGAAGGGGATGAAATTCTGTTTTCCGGGTGAAATGACAAAGAAATGACAAACTGGGAGGTGGGTCTAAGATACGGGAGAAAACGGGAAAAACGTGAGTGTTGGCAGGTATGATATACACACACACAGTTGAAATAAAAATCATTAAACCCCCTTTGATTTTTGTTTTCTTTTTTAAGTATTTCCCAAATTATGTTTTACAGAGCAAGGAAATTTTCACAGTATGTCTGATAATATTTTTTCATCTGGAAAAATGTTTTATTTTGGCTAGAATGAAAGCAGTTTTTAATTTTTTTAAATCTATTTTAGGGTCAAACTTATTAGCTCCCTTAAGCTATATTTTTCGATATTGTATAACGATTTGTTCTGTAGACTAACTTGCCTAATTACCCTAACCTACCTAGTTAACCTAATTTACCTAGTTAAGCCTATAAATGTGTTTAAGCTGTATAGAAGTATCTTTAAAAATATCTAGTAAAATATTATTTACTGTTATCATGGCAAAGATAAAATAAATCAGTTATTAGAAATAAGTTATTAAAACTAATATGTTTAGAAATGTGTTGAAAAAAGATATATAATAAATATATAAATAATAAATATATATATATAAATGAAAGGTAACTAGTAACCAATTACTTGAGTATTTTTTTCATCAGACTTTTTTATTCTTACTCGAGTAACTTTTAAGATTGTTACTTTTACTTGAGTAAAAATTTCTGCAAGTACTTATACTTTTACTTGAGTATAGATTGTGGATACTCTACCCACCTCTGTCTATAGCTGATTAACCATGTGCATGGATGATAACAGCCTTCTGAGCCTACTAGTAGGCGCAGAAGGCCCCTACTAGCCCATATCTATCAGCTGATAACCACTGATAATTACCATTCATTAGAGTGATAACATTTGAATCGGCTGGTCAAGGGGTGTCAAAACTTTCTTCGATGCACCACAATGCAGATGCAGACGATTCAGTATCGGTTCAGTAATAGATCATAAACATTTATTACTTACTGATGTCATTTATCTCACACTATATCTGCGATAGCATACTATGGCAAGAGAGGTCAATTAAAATGCTCCAACTACTTAAAAAGCAGACAACTGTGCACAATTTACTGCTTGGGAGTTTGCTGGGACAGTCTTTCACTGACACTGAAGTACAGTAGAACCCAGGAGCCTCTATTTCACTGCTAATGAGGAAATAAAAGCTGTGAAGCTCCATCTCTCTCTCTCTCTCTCTCTCTCTCTCTCTCTCTCTCTCACTGTGGACCCTTTGACCTGCTGGTGTATCTATGAGGTAACATTTCCTCTCCTTTCTCAGCTGATAGAGCTTTTTGTAGTGGATACAGACACACACATGTCTGCAGAGAGTGTCTCCATCTATCATGGATCAGCTGTGATAGCCACGGGTGTTCTTCATTGTCTGCATCACTGCTCTGTGAACAGCGCTGACCGTAAAAGCCAATCATTTCTGTTGAGCGAGTGAACACAATAGCCAATTATAGGTGTTTAAGAACTCATTTGACACCACTCAAATAGCAAATCGAATTAACATTAACATTTGTGAGTTTCATTTGATATATTAAAAAAGTGCACCAAGATATCGAATTAAATCAAAACAGTGACATTATTATCGTAACCAAACTGAACCAAGACCAGTGTAGGTTCACACGCCAACTGGATTCATTTGTCAGCATTTTAAGTTAGGTTTTTAATGGAATCTTTCTACCAATTACCAATTACTCTGATATATGTTGTATGCAGCAGATACCCTTCCAGCTGCAACCCAGCACTGGGAAACACTCATACATTATGTCATTCACACACACACACACACACACTTATACACTATGGTCAATTGCATGACCATTTTACCCAATTCACATAAACCACATGTCTTTGGACTGTAGGGTACACTGACGCACCCAGAGTAAACAAACGCACATGGGGAGAACATGCAAACTCCACATAGAAATGCCACCTGGTCCAGCTGGGACTTGAACCAGAGTTTTGTTTTGTTTAAACTGTTTGTGTCCATACAAAGTAGGAGATGACTTCTGTATAAAAAAATCGTTTAATAATAAAGTGGAGTTCTGAGGTGGAGGAAGGTGGATGACTGAGCAAGGCTGAATACTGGACAAGGGAGCATAAAGCCAAGGTGGCGACAACGAGTCAAATACTGAAATTGAAGGCTCTCAGTAGACTGGAGGTAGAAACAGGTTATCCACATACCCAGATGGAGCAGGTGGCTGGCGGTCCCACAGCAAACTATCACTGGCAGATGTGAATGGCTGAGGATGAACTGAGCGAAAGATAGGAAGCAGTGGTGGATGAAGAATTGAAAATTCAAGCAGTTCCGAGGATTCAGAAGTCTAAAATGATTAATTTACTTCAATGAATAACTCAATTCAGATAGTTTGGTGGTCACACTGTATTTTGATGGTCCATTTGTTGAATTTAAGTTACACTGCATCTACATGCCAACTCATTCTCATTAGAAAAGTAGACTGTTAGATTGGGGTTGGGGTTGGGGTTAGGGTTATTGTTAGTGTAAGTTGATATGTACTTGCAAAGTTTCTTTAGTCAGTTAAATGTCTGTTAAAGGAGCAGTATCAACAGATTGAAAGCACAGACAGTCTACTAATACTCAAATGGACCATCAAAATAAAGTGCTACCATTACGGCTGATTAAGACAGGTTGGGCAGGACCAGTGGGGACAGAAGAAACAAAGCATATTTTTAAGTCACAAAATAGTCCCGTGGCAGCTCACCCTCTGTGGCTGGAATGTGGGCAGGGCTTCCACTCATTCCCTCATACTTCCCTCATACTCCATAATAACTCCCTCTGGGAAAGGTAATATTGCCCACATCTGTTCAGATATTATCTGAGGCTCTGGCTCTGGGATGGTGGCATGCACAGTCACATCTTCCCCACTGTCACAGGAATTTCCCCGGTCAGCTTTGCTTAGGTGGAGTTAAGTCTCACTAGATAAAATGAGCAGATGCAGCTATCCAGTTAGTGGGTCAAATTAGAAATTTACACAAAGTCCCTTTGGGAGTGAAAAAAAGTCCTCAATGGAGTGATCTTCCCACTCCAGCAGGAGGAGGGGGATGCAAAAAAATGATGCTCTGTATATATTTGAGTGTTAGCAGTCCAGTCTTCTGTCTTTTGTATGCTGAAGCTTTAAGAATTCCTTTTACTGGAACTAAAGAGCCAAGCCCAAACTCCTGAAAAACAACCCCACATGATAACCCCTCCTCTACTTGACATTTAGACAAGTACCATCCTCTTTGCCACCACCAAACCCTCATCTTATCCATTTGACGAGGGATGAACAAACTTGGTCCTGGAGGGCCGGTTTTCTGCAGATTTTAGCTCTAGCTTGCCTCAAGACGCCTGCACGGATGTTTCTAGAAAGCCTAGTAAGGACACCGGCCCACCAGGACCGAGTTTGGGCACCACTGCATTAGACAGAGAAGATTTGTCACTCCAGAGAATGACCTTCTTTCATCACATTGCACACTTTGTATATCTTCTAGTAGACAATTAAGTTGAATCGAAATCAAAGATAAGTAACTGCAAACAAGTTAAAGACCAATTCCCATCTGAAGTTCAGGTCACCACAAATTAAGGGAAACACATTTACCTCTAAATGTATTATGTATTAAGTAGACATGCTGTATTTGTGTCCTCACAAAGTGATTGCAGGAGATTACAGTGGTCCCTTGTTATTCTAATGTTCTAAAAATAGCCCGCAATAGGCGAAATCTGCGAAGTAGTCAACTTTATTTTACAGTTATTCTAGATGTTTTACACTTTATACCACTGATCATCAACTGGCGGCCCACGGGCCAAATCAGGCCCGCTGAACTGTTCAATCCGGCCCGCGACTGGATTCCAAAATTGTGAGGATCAAAAAGAAAATAGTGGTTCACACTATTAAAGCAACTAAAAATAACAACAACTGAGTCTCTTGTCAGAATAACCACCATTTATGACTAAAAGGCTACACTTCGAAATGAGGACAGACTCAGACAGATGTTAAGCATTAATTGTTTCAAACAGCTTTTAGCTTAAGTGAAGACCGGGTGGGGTGTAGGCGGAGTGTGCGCGACGTGTGTGTTATGAAGAGCAAGGAGGGATGCAGTGGCGAGTGAGGAACGGGAGGAAGACGTGCGATTTCCGGGAGATTATAATTTGTTTTCGGGCATCTGGGAGTCTCTATGCATTTGCGGGAGACTCACAGAACTTCCGGGAGACTTGGGATATCTGTCTCAGGACTAAAAAAGGAGGAAAAACAATCTGGCACAACTTAAAATAGCATGATAAATAAATAACCTGGTACCAGAACAAAACAGGTCACAAATAATGTTTGCACATCAAATGAAACGTTAAGTGGGCTTGAATTCAAATCACAATGCTGAAACGGGCTACTCACAGTGCTTAATCAATAGCTAAAGTTACGTTTCCCCCTGTTGACTTAGACTAATTGAGTTGAGGCAAAATATCTATCACTTCTAGTGGTTGACTGTGGTATAGGTGATGGAAGCCTGAATCAAATGCCTTCAGTTTTGTAATAAAATTGAAAAAGTATAAACATTAAACATAATGTTTAGCCAAAATTAGATTTTTTTTTTCTTCTTGGGGGTCCGGCCCCCAAGGAGACTGTCTAGTAAAACTCTGGACCTCTGACAAATATAGTTGATGACACCTGCTTTATACACTTTTGTTCAAACTTTCATAGAAAAATAAGTCCAGTATTATAGAACGAAGCCAAAGATCAAAATATGCTGTCATGCGCAAACATTCATTGCTGTCAGTAAAAGGTTAATAAAGCTTTTTAGCTTTTGTGCGGATAATGTTGGATAATGTTCTTTTTCCTGCAGTCACTGATCCACAAAGCGAAAGCACACTCCATCTTTAAGGGGGTCGCACACCTGATGTGCGCCGCACATGACAGTTGGAAATTACACACAACGGAGGCACATTTTTGCATGTTATTTAAAATGAAATTATTCAGATGGCGCTCTGTGGCACGGCAGAAATAAGAACAGTGTCCTGAGTCGTAGCTAGGCATCACAGACAGCTGCCAACTTGCAGTGCTGGTACGTACCTTGATATAAACCTATGTTTACAAGTCTAAAATGCATGGCACTGTGTAGCGCGGTCTGCCACCCCCTTTACGATGGTCTTGCTGCAGATAGTTACAGTCCTTTTTGCATCCTTGTTGAAACTCACACTTCTAGAGATGGAAGATTTATGTTAATTTAGCAACCTGAACGCATGCTGTACTGTACAGGAGACACAGAGGAGATTGATTGCCAATGGTCTACAGAAAATCAGGACGCAAAATACAATGCGCTGTAAAAAAAAAATGTTGAATTGCACTACAAAAAAAAATCTGCGAAACTGCGAGGCCGAAAAAGTGAACCGCGTTATAGCGAGGGACCACTGTACCCACAAAACTAAAAATACCAATCTACAATCTGCATTTCAAACTGAGAAACAAATGAACTGTGACACCTTTTAAAGAAATATTCTTAATAAATATCACTTTCGAAGATTTATGGGTCACGTAGTCTTGGATCCAAGATTTCACTTATAATACTTCTGATATAAAACTCCTGATACTTTGATACAAAACAAAATGAAAATTCTGCTATCATTTACTCGCCCTCCACTGGCTGCAAACATGTTTGAATTCTACTATTAAACAGTGAGTAATATATTTAGAAGAATCTTGGAAACTGGTAGCCTTTAACTTCCATAATATATATTTGTTCCAACATAGGCTCATTCTGAAAATATAGCCCTATGTACATTTCTGGAGATCATAAATTATGTAGCCAGAAGTGCGTATGGCTGCATTTCATCTTTAAAATGAACGCTATGGGGTGATATGACGCCATTTCTTTTCGCGATTACCAGCTGACCACTTACCTCCTTATGGACGGCTTTTCTGCTGTTACCAGTTTGTCCAGTAGCTTGCCGTGTACATCAGCAGAACGTTTGAGTCCAATGCCTAAATTGTAAATTACGATTTGTGTGTCGTGGGTGGTGTGTGTCACAGGCGAAAGTGAAGAGCTGGGGAAGGGGGATGTCGCAGATGAAAACTAATAGCAGGGGGATGTCGCGGACGAAAGTGAATAGCGAGTCGGGGGGATGCGGTGACGAGTGTCGCGGACAAAAGTGAAGGGGTGGGGGGTGTTGTCGCAGAAGAATGTGAAGAGGGTTGGGGAGTCTCGAAAGAAAGTCAGCAGCAGGTCGTGGGTGCTTGTGAGGAGGGGAATTGGTAAAATGCTGGATCAGATTTCAGCGGTGTCGAATCTAGATCCAGCTTGGTGCTTTTTAAAAACACTATTGGTTGGGTTTAGGGAAGGTGGAGGGTGGGTCAGTCAGTCAGTCAGTAGACAGCGGCCTCTGGTGGATTTACGCAAGAACAGCATGCGCGAATGGCACATTGAAAGGAGTTTGAGATATCAAAAAACATACGCAGCGGCTTCTGCTGGATTTCTGAAAACAAAAACTGAAAAAAAATGTACCACCTGGGACGTATTTGGAACTCTCCAGAAATAAAAATGGGGTTCGTTTTTAGAATGAATGATTTGTTCTCTTGACGATCAGTTTTCAACAGTCTTCAAAATATCTTTTTTGGTAATAAGAAAAAGGTTTGAAACCAATTGAGGGAGAGTAAATGTTGAGTAATTCTTCATTTCTGGATGAACTACTCCTGCTTCAAACTGGTGAATATGTCTTAAGCTTCAAAATGTTATGTTCTTTAGACTACAGGACTATGTTTTGGGTGTTTGACCAGAGGACCCATGAGTAAAGCATATATAAAGAAAAACAAACAAGATAAATACCCCATGCTCTTGCACAGACAGATTAAACATAACAGTAAGGGTCTTGCGGTGGCTGTTCGAGTTAAAGATGAGTCAGTGAATAGTGCTTTGGTCTCCTTGTTAACAACAAGTAAAACAGAAATTCTCTTGAGAACTGCAAGGCAGGTAAAAATAAAAAAAAGACACAAACTACAGGAGCTGTGTATTCCATAGAACACATAATTCTTTGAACTTCTGAAGGTGTAATCACAAAAGGTTATATTTGTTAGAAAAATAACAGCAGGACATTCCAATATGGCAATATCTGCATAGTGTTCCTTTTTTTGATGCTGCAATAATCTTCTAATTGTAGTGAATTCCTCAAAAGCTTTAGAATCATGGGAAGTTATCAGTACCTAAGGAGAACAGTACCAATGAAGAACGTAAATATGTTGTCAGAATTATAGTTAGTTAAGAGTTTTGAGAGTAAAGAGTCTTGAACTCTGTAAAAACAGAGACAATCCACATGCAAAGATAGACAAGAACTTAACATTAGCAACACCACCAACAGTGAGCTTTTAAAGTATCATCAAGCTTTATATGTCCATAATAAGTCCAACAATCCTTTTTTACCCGTTTTAATGACATTAAGGAATGGTTGACGGGATTTTTTTTTACACCTGAATGAATCGAAGACTGTTTAGCCCACTGAGTGTTTGTGAATCTACAAATAATCAACTAGGTCCATTTAAATCTAAGGTTCACAATCACTTGGAGAGTGATCCTGGAGAGCACAAGAGTCTTGGAGTTGACAAGCAAATACATTCTGTGGTCAGAAGGGGTTTCTATCAATTAAAGAACATTGCTAAGCCAAAGCCTTTTCTGTCTTCTAAAGATTTGGAAACCATCATTAACATATTTATTATGTCCAGACTGGACTATTGCAACTCTCTGTATTCAGGAATTTTTTTCATGCTTCAATTGTACGCCTGCAGCCACTAGGCTTTTAACTGGGACTAAACAATTTGCTAGTATTTCACCAGTTTTATCATCCCTTTACTGGCTCCTTGTCCGATTCAGAATACTTCAGAATACAGTACAAGTTATTTTTATTTGTTTTTAAAGGTTTGAATGGTCTGGCTCCTACATTAGTGAGCTTCTTCACTGGCATATTTATCTAGTCCTCTTCGGTTTAAATACAGTTTCAGGTAGTTGTTCCCAAGTCTCGGGTTTTTCTGTTGCAGCCCCTCGTCTGTGGAATGGTTTGCCTTTATATATCAGGTCATGCTCTTCCCTCAGTGCTTTTAAATCTCATTTAAAAAATCATCTTCTGTGTCTTGCATTTGATTGGAATGAATTGTATTTTTGTTTACATAAACAAGTATAGATGTTGTGTGTTGGTTGGCCATTTGAAGAAAAGGTGATACTGAAAGTACACCAACTGCTGATGTTTTCTTACAAGAGTACTGTATTAAATTGGGGGAAAAAACAATACTGTATTTTTTGTACTTTATAGTGATTAAGATGTACACTTAGATACTAATTAATTTATTGATTTTCCTTCCGCTTAGTCCCTGATTTATCGGGGGTCGCCACATCGGAATGAACTACCAACTATTCACACACAGCTCATACACTATGGCCAATTTTGTCCATCCAATTCACTTGTCTTTGGACTGTGAGGGAAACCAGAGCACCCAGAGGAATCCCACGCAAACACAGGAAGAATATGCAAACTCCAAACAATGCCAACTGGCCCAGCCGGGACTCAAACCAGCAACCTTCTTGCTGTGAGGGGAGGTGCTGAGTTCCAACAAATTGATTCTGAATGATAATTCAGATTATTTTCATTTATTTATTTCATAAAGGTTTTGTGTTTGTTGTATTTTGTTGCTAGTTTTCATACTCAAGCTTAAATACAACAACTTATGATGCTGAAGCAACTTGAAGCTTTTTCTAAATATATTATTCAGCTGGTTTATCATCTTGTGATATTCAATTTTGGGCTGCTGGCTTAAATTTTGGGCTTGGCTGACTTAAATAATTTGTTGTTTAAAATTTGCTTTTTGTTTAAGTCTGGTTTGTGTTTTGGTTGTGAGAATACATAATTAAAACTGTGAAGTTGATCAACAATGTATTTTCCATGCAGCACGAAAGTGACATTATAAGGGCATTAATGGGAGCAGTAAAATGCTCTTTGGAAAAGTAACTCAAAAATGACTTTTAACAGTAATGTATTACTTTTTGGTAATCAATAAAGTAATTGATCAAGTAATTGATTTACTTTTTGAATGAAGTAACTAGTAACTATAATTAGTTACTATTTTTCAATAACTAGCACAACACTGTTTACCAAATCGTTACTAGAATTTAAGCAGGTGATTACACTAATAGTATCTAGATGCAGCCTTGATAATGTAAGTTAAGACTGCATATTTCAGAGATGCAATGTCAGACACAATGAACTCAATGGAGCTAGTGACGTCACTGTGAGGGGTAGGGTTAGGACTGGGGTTAGGTGTGGGCATTAAAAAGCATTGAATGCAGCTCAGATTGCAACTGCCCCAGGTCTGCACCCAGACCCCTCTCCATTACACTGCTGTCTGGCCGTTAGCCAATTGCTGCCTTGACAATCCTATTTTTGAGGAACAATAGCTCTGTAATAAACAACAAACATTAATAAATGCAAAAATCTCCGATAAATTAATCCAGATAATTTAATATGACTCACAATCTTGAAGAACCAAATTAGTCAGAGATCAGGATCGGGATCAGGAGTCCTTTTAGATTGTATAAATCAGTTATGAAGAACAAACCTCTGACATCAATAGCTTCAACATACAATATAATAAAATAAATGTGGGGAGAAGACTTTTGCATAGCCCTTTCAAAAAGTAAACTAGTAGATAATTCATTTCATACTGTTTTTCTACAGCATAAAATACAATAGTAATATCCCACATTCATCAGTTGCTCACTAGTCTGCTTGTATGGTTTCATTGTGTTTGTTGTCTTGCAAACTACTTTGTGCTGGACCTTACGGCAAAACAGGCAGAGATGACTAGGTCAGAATGCTTTGAAACAACAGCAAAAAAGAATGAGCCCCAAAAGTAGCACTGCCCAAGACCTGCCAGAATCAGAGCCAGTATGTCTACAATAGTATATAGTCTTAAAACAAATCAAGCTTCTTAAGATACCCAGCATTACTCTTCAAATGTGTCCTAAAAAACAGGCTGTGCCTTTTTTCTAAGAAAAACACAAGGTAACATAAACATGAGATTTCGCAGAATTTTCCTCTGAAGAGAAACAAAACCAGATTCCCAAGAGACCTTTTTGACCTCTTTCTTTTAACACAGAACCCTAACACCTTGTTATGTCACAGACACGGCTTTATTTAACCAAAACTGCATGTGAATATGATAATAATAATAATAACTATTAATATTATTATTATTATTTTCTAAAATACCTTCCCTTTCAGCTTCCGCAGCTTCTCAACAAGCTGAACACTATATAAATACAATACAATTAAACAATACCAAGACAACAAGCAAAATCAAGTTTAAAAATACACCTTTGAATTAACTTAAAAATGATCATAATTTTGAATTTTTAGGTTCCCCCACAGTCTAAAGACATGTGGTACAGGTGAATTGGGTAGGCTAAATTGTCCGTAGTGTATCAGTTTGTATGGATGTTTCCCAGAGATGGGTTGCAGCTGGAAGGGCATCTGCTGCGTAAAACATATGCTGGATAAGTTGGCAGGTCATTCTGCTGTGGTGACCCCAGATTAATAAAAGGACTAAGCCGAAAAGAAAATGAATAAATGAATGATTTCTAAGTTTACTTTGACCTGTATTTCGTTGCAGACGATATCACTGCAACATATTTCATGTTTTGTCTGATTATGACATCCTTTCATTTAGACCTGCAACATATTCTAATAAAAGTCAGGACAGAAGCAATTCAGGGCTAGTAATCAGGTAAATTGGTTAAATAATGATGTGATTTGAAACAGGTGATGTTAACAGGTGATTGTAATTATGAATTGGTACAAAAGCAGCATCCAAGGAGGGTCTAGTCCTTTAGGAGCAAAGATGGGTCGAGAATCGACAGTTTGCCAACAAATATGTGACAAAATTATAGCAATGTTTAAAAACAATGTCCCTCAAAGAAAGATAGAAAGACATTTGAATAGTTCACCTTCAACAGCAGGAAAAGTGCACAAGCCTAAACTTAACAATCGTGATCTCCGATTCCTCTGCCGGCACTGCATCAAGAATCCTCTTTCATATATAAGCGATATCATCACATGGGCTCAAGCCTAATTTGCCAAACCCTTTTCAAGTACCACAATACATAGTTACATCCACTATTGACAGTTAAAATTGTACTGTGCCAAAAGGAAGCCCTATGTTAACAGTGTCCAGAAGCGCTCGAAGGAAGTAGAAACATTACTGTGGTCAGATGAATCAGTAATTCAGGTATTTTTGGAAAAAAAATGGACGTTGTGTGCTCTGGACCAAAGAAAAAAGTATTATCCAGACTGTTACAATCAGCAAGTCCAAAAGTCAGGGTCTGTCATGCTATAGGGTTGTGTCAGTGCCCTTGGCAAAAGTACCTTGCACTTCAGTAATGGCACCATAAATGCTGAAAAGTACCTAGAGATTTTGGAGCACAATATGCTGCCTTCTTGTCCAGGGACACCCATGCATATATTTAACAGGGCAATGCAAAATCACACTATCCAAACATTGCAAAGCCCTGGCTGTGGAGAAAGAGGATACAGGTACTTGACTGGCCTGTCTGCAATCCCGACCTATCTTCAATAGAGAATGTGTGGTGTATTTTGAAGTTGCCCACCTTAAGACTTGTTTGTAGGAAGAATGGGATAAAATTACACCTGAAACACTTCATCACTTGGTATCTTCAGTTCCTAAACATCTTTTTTAAGTGTTGTGAAAATGAATGGGAACATTACAAAGTGGTAAGTTCTTTACCGTTCCAACTTTTTTTTTTATGTGTTGCAAGAAACAAACTTGGAATATGTTTATTTAAAAAAAACAATAATAATTTTTGGGGTAGACATACAGTAGAGTCTAAAATGTGAAAGAAAGAAAGTGCAAGGCAGTTGTAAATTTCAACACACCATGTTATTCCTTCTAAGGGAACCATGGTTACAGTCATAACTCAAGTGAATTAACTTATTTCTTGTGAGGTGTAATTACTGCAGTTTTTCTTGTACTTGGGATGAGATGTAAGGGTTTCTTTTTCGAAATGAGACATCTTCAAAGTGGCTTCATCCTCATCTCATATGTGGCCAAGAAATGTGACCTTTGGAGAATGCAGATTTTGAAATGAGATTTGCATAAATGTAACCCTCCATGAGCAGTGTCGGCTACCCCTGGACTAGACAATGCATAATGTATTTGAGGGATAGTGGTAGAATTAGTAGCACTGGTCTATCAATGTGGAGTGTGATGTTCCTATCAGATCTTGGTAAATGGAATCATTCTGTACCACTGAAATACATACAGTAAAACATGTTCATTTTAATGCCTTTCTTTGCAACAGAGTTGTATTCCTTGACATACAGCATGTACCAGGCTTTTCACAGCAACAACAATAACAACAAATAAAGGAAATCCACACACTCATACTTGCAAGAAAGCCAACACATACTATTACAAATGTCAATCACTTGAGTAGTAGCCAGGAATGATTATATGGCGACTGTTGTAATTATCCCAGCCATGCCTCTAAAGCCGTCAAGCAATAAACACATCTGACCCTAATTGCTGTTCAAATTAGGTGCTGATTTTACATATCGCTGATTATATGTCTGAGGCTGGATTTACACAAAAAATAATAATAATAATTAATTTCTGAAATTGGTTATGCATTCTTAAAGTTCATTAAAGACCCATAAACCACACAGGTCCTCCCAATAACATGTTAGTCTTAAAGAGCCCATATTATACATTAAAAAGGGTCATATTTTGGTTTTGGGAGTCTCCAACAACAGGCTGCTATGCATGCAAGGTCAAAAACATATTCATTGTCTTATAATAAGCATTTATTTTTATTTAATTATCCCAGTGACTCCCATATGAATCGTTCATCATTTGTTCCCAAATCCCTCCTTAACACGATGCTAATCTGCGCTGATTGGACCGATGACAGTCTGTTGCGATTGGTCGACTGCGTTCAGCGCGAGAGATAGAGATAAATGCCTCCAAGGTTTATTATGTGGCTTTAGACGCGATATGAGAATAAAAAGAGTTAACCAGATACACTACAAGTGGTTACAGGTAACAAAACACAATTAAATACATAATTTGCAAGCTAGAAAAAATGAGGCAACCATTTTAATTCACGTACTTACACTTGTGAAATGGAGGAAGAAACTGGTCCATGAACTGTGTAAAGTTCCTGTCAAGCTCTGTAAAGTCCCATACATCGATAGTCTTTTCTGATCCTTCCTTTAACAAACACCTGACGAATGCCTGGTGTTGGCTGGGCTATAATGCTGAGGTATTTTTGCAAAAATAAACCTCAACCAGTGACTCTTAACAGTTTCATCTTTGGCTCATCCTCACACTTCCAATAATATCCAGCTGAGCTCGTCTTTGCGACATGATTTAACCTAGTCTGCTACAGTGTTCTATTTCTCCTTTTTCTTGCTACAGTGTTTGTGGGCGGGGCCAGGGGTTTAAATTTTTCCAGGTTTGCATGTGCAACAAATGGGCGGGGCTTAAGCTCAATATCTACATCACGCCGAAACGGCTAAAGACTCGTCAATATTTACTGCAATCTTATTTACAGTTGTGCACAGCTCTACCCAAAGGAAGTTTATGTTTCTTGTAATGAAAGGGTGTATTTATTCTTTTGCACAATGCTGTTATTAGATTAAAATTAGATTTGCAAAGAGCAAATCCAGTAACAATGTGAAACATGCAGATTCAGTGTCTTGTACTCAGATACCTCACTAAAAGCAGTGATGTCTAACTTTACTGTAGTTTTCAAATGGCTGTGCAAATAGTATATAGTGCTGTCTTAAGCATTTTCAGGAAATGTCACCAAAATCTGACGTTTTTGCATTGGAAAAAATGTACAGAGTAAACTGTCATAATGAAAACATGACAAAGCCATTTGACTATCTTGTTCATCAACAATGGTGTCAGGAATTCTCATCTTGACACTGACACTTTAGTTGACATGAATACTTGCTTTTGAGGAATGAGCTATCCATTTTGAGCAAGTGACACGCTTTTGCAGGTTATTCACTAGGTTTGCAGTTTGTACTAATTGTTTTGAGAAATGTATTAACTGTTGTGCAAATGTAAATAGTGTTGTGAAAAATGCACCAAAGTGACTGAAAAAAACTGTAATATTTTATTTAATAATTAAATACATGTTTACATTTTCAAGTAAGTCACAACTATAATTTGAGAGTCTTTGATAAATTTATTAATGTTTAGATTTCATTAATGTTTAGATTTTTCCAAAGCAAGATTATACTTAGGTTAAAAAAGATAGTTTTCTACTTTGTACTAAAGGAAATATATATATATATATATA
>CAIGQZ010032675.1:8837993-8857218 GCA_903798205.1 Danio tinwini
TATATATATATATATACTGATAGATATTGTCTAATACAGATACGCTAAATAAATAAATAAATGTCCTGTTGAAGATTTAAATATATCTATCATTTTAACTATAACTTTATTATTTGACTGCACCAACACATCAGATCAGAGAACTTGAACTGAATTGAGCTAGGTAATGACATTATTGTATACTGCAAAGGTGCTGAAAGTTGAAATGAGCTTGACAATGTTAAACACATTTCATGCTAACTATAGTCAGACATGTGCCAAGAACTGTTTGCCCAGGTTGTGGATTAAAGCTAATAATATTGTAAATAATGTTCGATTTCTAGCAAAGAACAATCATTTCTCTGCATAATGCCTTGGTGGATGGCCAGAAATGACGGATACTGATTTACTGATTTGGAATTGTTTGTATGTGTCGTTTGTTTGCTGAAATCATTCTTATTTGCCTTGCGCAAAGCATCTTTATTGACAGTGCTTTTGCACACAGATATATTTTTTTACAGTTGACGTCAGAATTGTTAGCCCTCCTGAATTATTAGCCCACCTGTAAATTTTTCACTAATTTCTGTTTAGCAGAGGCTGCGTCTGAAACCGCCTACTACTCAGTAGGTATTGCATTTGAATTTAAACATACTACTCGGCCGTTAGAAAAGTACGTTCTATACAGTATGAATGTAAGAAGTATGAATGGAATTCAGACGTACTACATCCACCATTTTGTCACAGTAACGTGACCTACCTGCGTCAGTTGTGTCGATTCACTCCAATTCATGAATTCTCTCGCGGAGCATCATGGGATAGCGCAGCGTGCATGGGATGCGCACTTCAGAATCTTGCCATTCCGATTACAAGTAGTAAGTCATCTAGGGAACTTCTCGCATACTGATTTTCGAATTCTATGAATTCTGACATACTACTCGGCTCGCATACGGATTTTAGCGTACTGTATAGTAGGGAAGTATGCGGTTTCGGACGCAGCCAGAGAGAAGACTTTTTTTCAACACATTTCTAAACATAATAGTTCTACTGACTAATTTCTAATAACTGATTTTTTTTTCTTTGCCATCACGACAGTACTTTTCACTAGGTATATTTCAAGATATAGTATTCAGCTTAAAGTGCAATTTAAAAGCTTAACTAGGTTAATTAGCAAGTTATGGTATTAGGCAAGACATTGTATAACAGTGATTTGTTCTGTAGACAATCGAAAACAAATATTGCTTAACCCTTTAACTCCTAATGTCACTAGTTAACACAATCAATGCATTTTTTTTCAACACATGCATCATTTCTATGCGTCATTTCTATATGTCAGTTTATGGTAAACGTACATGAATCAAAATCAAATAAAATAAATCATTTTTGAATACTAAATCATCTTGAATTTTTGAAGTAGGTCATGAAATATTTCTCATTATGAGCCCCGGCGGAAGTAGGTCATTCAAATCATGCTCATAGAACATGTTTTCTTTCCTTTTTTTACAATAAAACCAAAATCAAGTGTAGTTGTGCAACAGGATTATGTTTGCTTGATTTTTTTTAACCAACAATGCTGTGTGTGTAAACCATTATTTAAAACAGTCATTATTTAAAACAGCCAAAATACGGTGCAACATTTGAAAGAGCAGGCAGTTAAAAGAATTAAGGTGGACCTGTCATTTGAAGGCCAAATTTTAAGCATCTGTAAAACATGCATTTTTTCATCTTAAAAATGTTGCCAAACTTCGACATATGCTGTCAATGTCTAATGCGGAAAAGCTTATTCATGCTTTCATAAACGCTCGGTTAGACTATTGTAATGTGTTACTAGGCGGTTGCCCTGTTGAACTAATTAACAAACTTCAGCTAGTTCAAAATGCAGCTGCTAGAGTGCTTTCTAGAACAAAGAAATATGATCATATTACTCCAGTTCTTTCATCATTGCATTGGCTCCCTATTTAATATCGTATGCATTTATTAATTTTATTGACTACCTACAAAGCTCTAAAAGGCTTAGTTTCCCAGCATTTAAGGGAGCTCCTGGTGTATTATAGCCCCTCACGTCCACTACGCTCAATTAATTCTGGACAATTTATTATTCCCAGAATATCAAAATCAACTGTAGGCGGTAAATATTTCTCATATCTAGCACCCAAACTCTGGAACAGAGTTCCTAGCACAGATCGGGAAGCAGAAACACTCTGTCAGTTTAAAACTAGATTAAAGACACATCACTTTGCATTAGTATACACATAAAACACAAATGCTTTTAAAATCCAAATCCTCTAAAGGATTGTTAGTCTGCATTATTTAGGGCAACCGGAGCCGGGAACACTTCCCAAAAGACATTATAATTTAAACGGCATCTGCGATTAAGTCTGTTTTTATTATTTCCGAGGTTTCCATAGTCCTGGACCAGGCTGTATCCCGAGCAGCTGCTGTGGTGGTCATGGAGGAGTGGACAGCATGACACTGATTCCTGTAAGTCCCCAGTGACAGACAAGTCTTTGCATTGATCCTGAAAGGACCAGCCTGCTCACCATCCGGTGACCTACTCCCACCTGCAGCTTCTCCACGATGGACGTCCAGCGTTCTCCAGCCTTTGGCGCCTAGACTGCAGTTCTGCACAAGACGTTTGGCCAGAGGAGAAATGGTCGCGCCCAACTGAGCCTGGTTTCTGTCAAGGTTTTTTTTCCTTCACTTTCGTCAATTGGTGAAGTTCCTCGCCGATGTCGCCACTGGCTTGCATGGTTCGGGACTTGTGGAGCTGCGCATTGATGAGTTGCTCTTAAGTGTTTAGACTTTCAGCAGTGAATATTAAACCACACTAAACTGAACTAAACTGAACTTAAACTCTGAAAACTGGACTGACAGTTTCAGTTTACTATAATCTTCTTTCGTCAATTGGTGAAGTTCCTCGCCGCTGTCGCCACTGGCTTGCATGGTTCGGGACTTGTGGAGCTGCGCATCGATGAGTTGCTCTTAAGTGTTTAGACTTTCAGCAGTGAATATTAAACCACACTGAACTGAACTAAACTGAACTTAAACTCTGAAAACTGGACTGACAGTTTCAGTTTACTATAATCTTTTATGTGAAGCTGCTTTGACACAATCTACATTGTAAAAGCGCTATAGAAATAAAGATGAATTGAATTGAAAATTAAACAATACTATTGACCTTAAAAAATATATTTTTTAATAACAACTGCTTTTATTCTAGCCAAGACAAAACAAATAAAAATTTCTCCACAAGAAAATATTTTAGGAAACACTGTGAAAAAAAATCCTTGCTCTGTTATTTATATATTTTATATATTATATTTGAAAAAGAAAAACATATTCACAGAAGGACTAATAATTTTGACTTCATCTGTATAGTCACAAAAAAAAACTATAATATATTTACAATTTTTTAAACAATACATTTTCTGGGGGATGGCACAGTATCTAAGTGGTTAGCAGTTATTTGGATGTTGTTTGCACACATTTGTTTCTGTGACCTCTTGGATGAGATGTCACTGCATTCTTTGAGTAATGGTCATTTTGATCAGCCGAATCAGCAGAATCATAATTATCAATTCAACCAATAATGATCAAGCTAGTTGTATAAAAAGCCGTCTAAAACAATTTCCCTCAATGATCATAGGTGACGTAACCGAAGTTCCGCTTCTCATGACTTTAACTCAGCCAACATGTCTTAGAGACCACTCGTAGATTTTGAGATCTCCGATTCGGATGATGAAACAGTTTCACCAACTCCTGTGCGCCGAAGCTCTCGCTTGCTATCTAAAGACTCTCCTTGGGCATACTGGTCTTCGGAAAAAATTATTGCGGCACTAGAAGTGGTTGGCATACCTTTTAATCACGACATTCCACGTAATTATCTGCTCCTAGTGGCTTTCAATTTTTTGGGATGCCCCCTGTGGTGGGGAAGGCGTGATCGAACACCCAAAAAGGGGGGAGAGCAAGCGGAGACACCGGCGGCTGGTCAGTGGTCCAATCATAAATAATCAGTAACACCTGTATTTTCTAGTGATTGGGCCGGAGAGACACCTTCATAAGGGGAGGAGAAGGAACAGCCGGGGGAGAGGAGAGCCAAGCCTACACACACACACACCCAGACTGCAGCACAACCAAGAAAAATAAATAAAGAGTAGTGCTTACCAGATATCGCCGACCCTGTCTTCTTCTTCCTACACAACGAACTTTACTACAGTGGTGCCGAAACCCGGAAAGGAGAAGAGACTTCGCTGCCAAGATGACCACTCCGTCAACCAGTCCATTTGCGGATGTGATCCAGGCGCTCGCGGTCCTCCACCGCGAGCAACATGAGGCGCTGGTGGAGATCCGGGCGGACCAGGAACAAAGGTTTAGAGTCCTGGTGGAAGCCCAGCAAGAGGACCGCGAGCTTGTCCGGAGACTGCTGGACCAGGGGATCCGGCCCGCGTCAACACCTGCCGCCCACCCTCCCATTTCCCTTCAGAAGATGGGGACACAGGACGATCCGGAAGTGTTCCTGGACCTATTTGAGAAGATGGCGGAGGCGTGTGGCTGGCCGCGGGCCGAGTGGCCGGTAAGAATCATCCCGCTGCTATCGGGCGAAGCCCAGATCGCCGCGCAGCAACTACCGGCCCAGAATCTCCTGGAATATGCTCACTTGAAGCGAGCCATCCTCCAGCGGGCCGGCCGCAACCCCGAGGAACAACGTCAGCGCTTCCGGTCATTGGAGCTGAGTGAGAGCGGCCGGCCCTTTGTGTTCGCCCAGCAGCTCCGGGACGCCTGCCGCAGATGGCTGATCCAGGATGGCCAGGACATCGACCGGGTGGTGGATACCGTGGTGATCGAGCAGTTCATCGCCCGCCTCCCCTCCCCTCCCGAACATCGGAGGGGGTCCAGTGCCACCGGCCCACCGAGCTCGAAACGGCCATCCAGCTGGCGGAGGACCACCTGGTAGCGAGGTCCAGGGTCGGCGATTTAACCTCTCTCTCTCCTCTCTCTCCCCCTTCTCCCTCTATTTCTCTCTCCGTTCCCATTCCCAGGCCCAGGCAGCAGGGACCTCCCCTGCCAGCTCCAAGGAAGCGGGCCACGGGGACGGATACACCTCGCTCTATGCCTCGGTGGGGTGGATATCCGGGCCGGGGCATGGAAGCACGCTCCCTAGTGGCTCCTCCAGCCACAACAGGTCTCTCTCCGGCTCAACCAGTTGGTCCAACTGGCCCCGGGGGTGCAGGGGTGAGGTCTGGGCCGACGTGTTGGCGGTGCGGGGGCGTGGATCACACCCAGGAGGATTGCTCCGCAATGGAGGTGGGGGCTTTGATCCGCGTGCCCGACACCCCAACTGTCGCCCCCGGTCGCAACGGGCTATATCAGATACCGGTGAGTATAAAGGGGGATAAATATCAGGCCTTGGTGGATTCAGGATGTAACCAAACCTCTATCCACCAATGCCTGGTGCAAGACACGGCATTGGATAAAAGCCGCTTGGTTAAGGTGAGGTGTGTGCACGGGGATGTAACTCACTACCCGCTAATGGCTGTAGAAATTCAATTCCGGGGGAAAAAACATAGCGTGGAGGTAGCGGTTAACCCGCACCTCAAGCATTCGCTGATTTTAGGAACCAATTGGCCTGATTTTAATAAACTATTAGGGGTTTTGACAGCGGGTGTCTCTTGGAGAAAAGGATCGATGGCTAGGGGGCGGACCGCTCAGTTGGGGGAATCCCTAGCGATGTCGTCACGCTCTGACTCAGAGGGAGGGCCAGGAATCTCCCGGTGTAAAGATTTCTCTCTAGAGCAGTCGCGTGACGACACGCTAAGACATGCCATCGAGCAGGTAAAAGTGATAGATGGGCATATCCTCCAGCCTGAGCGACCGCTCAGCAATCCGTGTTTTGCGATCATTAAAGACAGGGTGTATCGAGTGATCCAAGACACTCAATCAAAAGAAGATACTACCCAATTATTAGTACCTAAAAGCCGTCGGGAAATGCTTTTCCAGGCGGCTCATGCTAACCCTATGGCCGGACATTTAGGTCAAGCGGCCACGCTAAATCGACTCATGGCCCGATTCTTTTGGCCGGGCATTCACGGGGACGTAAGCAGATGGTGCGCTGCGTGCCGTGAATGTCAGTTGGTAAATCCACCGGCCTGCCCAAAAGCGCCCTTGCGCCCATTACCAATCATGGAGATCCCCTTCGAAAGAATTGGTATGGATCCCATCGGGCCATAAGAGCGATCTGCACGAGGGCACCGGTTTGCATTAGTTCTGGTGGATTATGCAACCCGGTCCCCGGAAGCTGTAGCTCTCCGCAACATACCAGCCAAAAGTGTGTTAGGCGGAGGCACTCTTCCGCCTAATCTCCCGAGTGGGGATCCCCAAAGAGATCCTCACAGACCAAGGCACCGCGTTTATGTCACGCACCTTGCGCGAATTATATGAATTATTGGGCATTAAATCGATTCGCACCAGTGTCTATCACCCACAAACAGACGGGCTGGTGGAACGATTTAATCGCACTCTTAAATCCATGATTCGTAAATTCGTTCACGAAGACGCGAAAAATTGGGATAAGTGGCTAGAGCCCTTGCTATTCGCTGTGCGGGAGGTTCCCCAAGCCTCCACTGGGTTTTCCCCATTCGAGCTTCTCTATGGCAGACAGCCCCGTGGGGTGTTGGATGTGGTTAGAGAGGCTTGGGAGGACGAGCCTTCTGATAGTAAAAATGAAATTCAGTCCATTCTGGACCTGCGGGCAAAACTCCATGCATTGGGGCGGCTATCCATGGAGAATTTGCTCAAGGCCCAGAGTGAACAACGCCGGCGCTATGACAGGGGCACTAAGCTAAGAAAATTTTCACCGGGAGATAAAGTACTTGTACTACTGCCTTCTTCCAGCTCTAAATTACTCGCCAAGTGGCAAGGGCAGTTTGAGGTCACACGGCGAGTGAACAATCTTGATTATGAGGTGGTAAGATCGGACAGGAGTGTGGCACATCAAATTTATCATCTAAATTTACTAAAGTTATGGAAGGAGCCGGAGGAGGTGGCGCTGGCAACGGTGATTACGGGCGAGGATGACCTGGGACCAGAGAGCGGTGGCCGAACTCGGCCGAGCACTCTGATCACGGGAAATTATCACCTCTCGCCCGCCCAGCTTGCTGATGTCCGACTCCTACAGCGTGAATTTACAGACGTGTTCTCACCTTTGCCCGGTCGTACTAATATGATTCAGCACCATATCGAGACCGAACCGGGCGTGGTCGTTAGGACCCGCCCGTACCGCTTACCTGAACACAAAAAAAAAGTGATTCAGGAAGAATTGGAAAAAATGCTGGAGATGGGGGTAGTAGAAGAATCGCACAGCGACTGGGCCAGCCCGATTGTTTTAGTTCCTAAAACAGACGGCACGGTCCGGTTCTGTGTGGATTATCGCGAATTAAATGCAGAATCAAAATTTGATGCGTATCCAATGCCGCTGATTGACGAGTTGCTCGACCGGTTAGGCGCTGCTCGCTATTACTCGACATTGGATTTAACGAAGGGATATTGGCAGATACCCCTAACTCCTATATCCCGAGAAAAAGGCGCACAGATGGTTGTAGCGGACTTCCTCTCCCGGGCGGGGGGAGGGGGGAGATCTGCAGGCCGGACGGCTGCACGGCCTGAGACAGGCGGTGGGGGTATGTGGTGGGGAAGGCGTAATCGAACACCCAAAAAGGGGGGAGAGCAAGCGGAGACACCGGCGGCTGGTCAGTGGTCCAATCATAAATAATCAGTAACCCCTGTATTTTCTAGTGATTGGGCCGGAGAGACACCTTCATAAGGGGAGGAGAAGGAACAGCTGGGGGAGAGGAGAGCCAAGCCTACACACACACACACACACACACACAGACTGCAGCACAACCAAGAAAAATAAATAAAGAGTTGTGCTTACCAGATATCGCCGACCCTGTCTTCTTCTTCCTACACAACGAACTTTACACCCCCCTAATACTCTCACAGACACATCTACAACCTCAGCTCCGTCAGTACAAACCAGACAAATCAGCGGAAAGAGAACCATTAAGTCTTCGCCCAGGTCTGCGAAAAAATTTAAAACTTTGTCACCGGCTTCTCCTACACCTTTCGTGGCAAGCGACCCCTCTAATGCAATCCTGCTAAAGACTGTCCAAAGTCTGTCAGATTCCGTCAAAAGATTTGAGTCTAAGCTAGGAGTTTTTGAATCTGCTTTTGCCTCCTGCTTTGTCCATACCATCGACTTCTTCTGGCTCAACGTCTGCAGCTCCCCTTTCTTTCGGATTTAACGTTCCGTTAACATCTGCCACACAGCTCGACTCAACACTGGATCATCCGATGATGCAAACTTCATCACAAGAAACGTTCGCTACTCCATCTCCAGATTTCAACCTCAGCACATCTACCCCTGCGCAAGTATTTGGTAGACGTTTCGTTCCTCCGGCTGCAGTTACTATCCCTTCTAAAATGAGAAATGACATCAATCAAGGTAAGCACATTAACTTAGCTGCTTCCCACTCCAGCGAGTGACAGGCAAATGGTTGACTGTGGTGACGTGGCAGTGTTTTTAAAAACTTCAGATCCCAGACTGCAACGCAACCTCTCCTTTAGCGAATTGGTAATTGCTTTTGGCATATACATGGATATCTTATGCCAAGCATTTCCTAATAGCAGGGAGGAACTTGATGTATACTTGGCCTTAATTTCAGATCTTAATCTAAGATACGGAGGTACACTCTTTTATGAATATCACAAAGCCTTTTCCGCTAAGTCCACATCCCACATCACATTATTCAACTCCAGATTGGATTGGTCCGTCGTAGATACTGAACTGCTGGTTCGAAATTTTGGAGGACAAAAGCTTTGACTAGCATTGTATGCAGCGCTCACGGTCATTCAGCGTCTTTTTGTCCAAAAACAACTGGTTTCAGAGAATCGGCTGCTGTCCATGGTGCTGAACCTTCAGCAGCATTTGACGTAAAAGGCCGACCTATTCCTAAGTTCAATGGCTTTTCACTGTGTAATAATTTTAACGAATCAGTATGTTACTTTCCTCATTGTAGATTTTCTCATGTTTGCAGTGTTTCCAAGGACCCGCACCCGAAATCCATTTGCCCGAGACGCTTTCGGCCTTCGGCTCAAGAAAAAACGTTTCCACAGAAAAAACTCTGAGCAACCATCCTTCTACTCCAATTGATGTAAAAATTCTGGCTAAATATCTCTCTTCCCATCCTGATCCAACGTTAATAGATTATTTAATAACCGGGCTTTCTCAAGGGTTTCAGGTCGGGGTCCTCTCATCTCTGTCAATTTCGTTTGTTGCCAAAAATCTGCAGTCGGCCTTAAATGAATCGGAGGTCGTTGCTTCCCTTTTAGAGAGGGAATTGAATAAAGGCTACCTGATTGGACCTTTCGAATCTCCCCCTTTTTCACCGTTTAGATTCAATCCTTTAGGTTTAGCGATGCGTAAATACGCCAATAAAAAGCATCTGATTTTTGATATGTCTTCTCATTCAAACAGCACAGCAAGCATAAACTAATGCTTTCCGCTCTAGCCTTTCGCCTCAGTCGATGACGCCATTAAATTAATTAAGTTAGCCGGATACTGAGCATTGCTTGCTAAAACCGACATAATGGATGCTTTTAAAATCATTCCAATCCATCCCTCTGACTGGCCTTTGTTAGGAGTTAAATGGCAATCTAAATTCTACTTTGCAGTAAAACTGACTTTCGGATGTAGAAGCAGCCCGAAAATTTTCAACTGCCTTTCAGAAGCCTTATGCTGGATTCTATTGAATGTTTGTAAATTGCCTTTCGTACTCCATTTGCTTGACGATTTTCTACTCAGTGATTCTACGTCATCTCATAGCTCATTCCGCTTTTTAATGAAAAAACAACAGGGCCCTTTACGTCCCTTGAATTCTTAGGAATCATTCTTGATAGCATTAAAATGCAAGCCTCTCTTCCATGCCAAAAACTGAATAGAATAAAATCAGTAATGGAGTCATTTCGTAATTCTCGATCCGTAACCAAACGTGATATGCTTTCCCTTCTAGGGCACTTAAATTTCGCAATGAGAATTATCCCTCAAGGACGTTCTTTCATTTCTCGTCTACTGATTTTAGCTCACTCCGTTCATAAACTAAGTGATATCGTCCAATTGGATGACGGAAGCTTGTCTGATCTCAGGTTCTGGGCACTTCTTCTAAATGATTGGAATGGCATCTCGTTTTTCTACAATGATTTCCCCGAATCCTCCGCTGACCTACAGCTTTTTACAGATGCAGCACCATCTACAGGTTTTGGGGGATTTTTCCAAGGTCAGTGGTTTGCTGAAAAATGGCCAGTTGAATTTGTTTAGTTTGCACAAGGATCTGCCTCATCTGCCCTCTATGAGATTTATCCTATAGCCGTAGCCAGTGTCCTATGGGGCTCTGCTTGGGCTCGGAAACGTATCATTATGTATTGTGATAACGAAGCTGCCGTTTACATTTTGAGGAAGGAAGGTCTAACTGCCCAACGATTATGTCAATTCTATGATGTTTGACATGGCAGTCAGTCATGCACAATTTTATAGTCAAAGCCGAACATATTCCTGGCTATGTTAATGAAATTGCTGACGCTCTTTCTCGTTTTCTTTTCCAGGCTTTCAGGCGCCTCTCTCCCTCAGCCAACCTGAATCCAACAGTCTGTCCGACTCTGGCTGAAGTCATCCTGAATTAAATCCTAGCTATAGTAAATTGCTAAATTCTGCCAGATCATACATATCTAAAGGAGTGGCTGCTTCCACCCTTAAAGCATATAACTCTGCATGGTCATTATTTACTAAATTTTGTCTTTCATACAAAATTCCTCAGTTTCCTATTCTAATTTCGACTATATGCACTTTCTTAGTTTCTTTTTTTTGTTTTCAATCCCGCAACTCTAAATTTCCTACAATATGTAAGAATATGGCAGGAATACAATTTTATTTACACTTGCATAACCCCGAACACCCCAGCCTTTTCTCTAATCCAACCGTTCGATTGTTAATTAAAGGCATTGTTAAATCTTCTTGTACCTTCTCCGACGAGCGTCTACCTATTACTTTGAATATTTTGCAGAAACTTTTAACCACATTACGTCAAGGGCTTTTTTCTGATTACATTAATACTCTTCTTGAGGCCGTGTTTACCTTAGCCTTTTTTGGTTTCATGCGGTCTGGAGAATTGACTACCGATTCGATGCATTTTAATCCTGTACATGGTTTGTCCTTTTCCGACCTAAAGTTTTTTCCAAGCAATTTCACAGTTTTCTTAAAACACTTAAAAAATGATAGCCAGAGTAGAGGCACCTCTATATTTATTTTCAAAATTAATGCGACTTATTGCCCTTATTCAACTATGATTCGACACATTAAAGCTCGCCCTAAAACAATGAATTGTTCTCCTTTGTTCATTCTAGCTTCCTCACTCTTTTTCTCATCGGGTCCTCCGGGGCTCCCTCACTCTTTCTCATTGTCGGTCCGCTGGGGCTTCCTCACTCTTTCTCATCGTCAGTCCGCCGGGGCTTCCTCACTCTTTCTCGTCAGGTCCTCCGGGGCTTCCTCACTCTTTCTCATCGTCGGTCCTCCAGGGCTTCCTCACTCTTTCTCATCGTCGGTCCGCCAGGGCTCCCCACTCTTTCTCGTTTTAGACCCTCCAAGGCTTCCATTCTTTCTCATTGTTGGACCGCCGGGGCTCACTATCTTACTCGGCCCGCCGGGGCTTCCCCTTTCTCTGATTTTTGCCAGCCTGTCGGGGCTCAAACTCACTTGTCAAACTTGCTTGTCGGAACTATCTCTCTCTTTCCTTTTCTTTTCTCTTTCTTTTCTCAGCTCGGGCTCTTTAACCTACCTACTTAATTTAAATATGCTATTTTTTTATATATCAGGACAGCTAAAAAACCGAGCCCTGGTATCATATATTTTTGGGGTTGGCTCCGCCCTGCCTTCATCTTCAGGCAGTATTTGCCAGCTCTTCACGAGACCTGCATCATCGACGGGGCTTAGGCCAAAGGACTATACACAAAAGACAGTAACTGAAATTGCAATGTTTTATTCATTTTAAATAAATGTTATAACGTTTTTCCGCCTCCTGAGTCTTTCTGGTAGAAATGTAAGCTCCAGCGAAGGTTCTAACAGGAAGACTCTAATTCTATGTCATTCTTCATAATTATCAATTCAACCAATAATGATCAAGCTAGTTGTATAAAAAGCCGTCTAAAACAATTTCCTTCACTGATTATAGGTGACGTAACTGAAGTTCCCTCCACCCTCCCCACCACCATCAGGTTGAGCCCCATTCTTGCTAGGGGTTGGCTCCGCCCTGCCTTCATCTTCAGGCAGTATTTGCCAGCTCTTCACGAGACCTGCATCATCAACGGGCCTTAGGCCAAAGGACTATACACAAAGGACAGTAACTGAAATTGCAATGTTTTATTCATTTTAAATAAATGTTATAACATTTTTCTGCCTCCTGAGTCTTTCTTTTAGAACCACTGTTCCATGTTTTTGCCATCTGTAGATAAATGTCTCTCACTGTGGTTCGTTGCAGTCCCTAACCTAAAGAAATGGTTTGATAATCCTTTTCCAGACTGGTAGATCTGTTATTTTCTTTCTCATTTGTTTCTGACTTTCTTTAAATCCCGGCATGATGTCTAGCTTTTGAGGATCTTTTGGTCTACTTTACTTTGTCAGGCAGGTCCTTTTTAAGGGTGCACTCACACTAGGCTATCCTGGGTGCATTTGACAAATGTAAGTGCTCCGAATCTGGCCCAGGCACGGTTCAGTTGGCTGGCCCTGGCACGGTTGGAAAAGGTGTGCCAGAGCATGGTCCAGTTGCGCTTTGGCGCAGTATGCTGCACTTTTATGAACAGTTATGAGCGTCAAAACACTTATGAGAGTAGTGGATCTGTTTAGCAAAATATTTGACTGTGTGTAGCTGCATCTCAAATGACAAAAAATAATAATATATAATAATATTTAAACTGAATAGTCGCATCATCGATGACGTATGATCCGGCTCGGAAGACCAAATGCAGTGTGAGTGCAGGCTGTCGTAGGAAAGGGGAAGGGGGACAATCATGCTTTGCCATGGTTTCAATGCAACTGTGTGAGTACACACTAAGTGATTTCTTGATTGCGAGCAGATGTGGCGGTAATCAGGCCTGGGTGTGGCTAGAAAAATTAAAAGGTGTGAAAAAAACAGAGGAGGGGGGGGGGGTTTACACAGGGCTATGTAGTTTTCTATTTTGTTTTCCCTTGATAATAAAAACCCATTTATTCATTCATTCATTTTCCTTTGGTTTAGTACCTTATTCATGAAGGGGTCACCACAGTGAAATGAACCACCAACTATTCTATTCTATTCCACAACTAGCGTATGTAGAGAAAGACGAAACTAGTAGTCCATTATAATATCTATAAAGACAGTCTTCATGCATTTAATGTGGAACTAAACACTGCTAGGGAGACTTTTTTCGAAGCCTTATAAACAGCAACCTAAATAATGCTCGTACTCTCCTTGCAATGGTAGAGAGACTCACAAACCCCTCCAGTTGGATTCCCAGTAAACTACTCTCTAAAAGCAAATTTAATGAGTTCACTTATTTCTTTACTGATAAGATCAATAATATCAGAAAGGCAATAAGCTCATGCAATCAGCCAAGTTGTGTCGACGTCAGACAAACTCAACCACAACTTAAGAAATCAGACATTATGTCTGATTTCATGGCAATTAATGGTAACATTTTAGAAGAGATCGTTCAAATGTTAAAAACATCTGTGGAGAGCTTGCAGTCTTGACAAGCTCTCCACATCCTTCTTCAAAACAGTGTTTTACTGTTTAGAAATGGATGTTCTAAAGTGGTAAATGCCTCAATTCTCTCAGGGATTTTTCCAAACTCACTTAAAACTGCAGTTAAACCCCTCTTGAAAAAAAGCAACCTGGATAACACCCTATTGAGCAATTACAGGCCAATCTCAAATCTCCCTTTCATTTGCAAAATCCTTGAAAAAGTTGTTTTTAACCAGGTTAACAAGTTCTTAAGCTCCAAGACAGTTTAGGCAATTTTCAATCTGGTTTCAGAGCACATCACAGAGAGTGCTCTTATAAAGATAATCAATGATTTACGCCTAAATACAGATTCAGGCAAAACCAAGTGCTGCTTTGACACTATCAATCACAGCATACTTCTGATCAGGCTGGAAAACTGGGTTGGGCTGTCTGGGATGGTCCTCAAATGGCTCTTACCTTGAAGGGTGAAATTACTATGTCAGTATAGGTGACCATAGGTCAAGATGGACACCTATGACATGTGGAGTCCCACAAGGCTCGATTCTGGTACCTCTCCTGTTCAACTTTTATTTGCTTCCTCTAAGCCAAATAATGAGAAAAAAAAATTTCCTACCACAGCTTTGCTGATGACACTCAGATCTACTTAGCCTTATTGCCTAATGACTACAGCCCTATTGACACCCTCTGCCAATGCATTGATGAAATGAACAGTTGAATGTGCCAAACCTTCTTCAGTTAAACAAAGAGAAAACTGAAATCATTGCGTTTGGGAACAAAAATGAGGTTCTCAAGGTGAATGTGTACCTTGGCTCTAAAGGTCAAACAACAAAAAACAAGGTCAAGAATCTTTGTGTGACTCTGGAGTCAGATCTGAGTTTTAATAGTCATGTCAAAGCAGTTAGTAAATCAGTATACTATCATCTCAAAAACATTGCAAGAATCAGATGCTTTGTTTCCAGTCAAGACTTAGAGAAACTTGTTCATGCTTTTATCAGCAGCAGGGTGGATTACTGTAACAGCCTCCTCATGGTCCTTTCCAAAAAGACAGTCAGACAGTTACAGCTCATCCAGAATGCTTAGGCCAGGATTCTGACCAGAAACAGAAAATCAGAGCACATCACACCTGTCCTCAGGTCTTTACACTGGCTCCCAGTTACATTCAGAATACATTTTAAAGTATTACTGCTTGTCTATAAATCACTAAATGGCCTAGGGCCTCAATACATTAGAGATATGCTCATTGAATATAAACCTAACAGATCACTCACATCTTAAGGATCACATAGACTAGAAATTCCAAAAGTTCAGTCAAAGCAGGGTGAATCGGCTTTCAGCTACTATGCCCCTCGCTGCTGGAATCAGCTTCTAGAAATGATCAGATGTGCTCCAACATTAGGCACATTCAAATCAAGACTGAACACACATCTGTTTAGCTGTGCCTTTACTGAATGAGCACTGTGCTACGTCTGACAGATCGCACTATTATGTCTTTATTTTCTTTTTCTTTTTTAATAACGTGTTTTAACACATTTTAATCTGTTTTTAATTGTTAATTTATTTATTTTTTTATTGTTTAATTATATTTATATTGTACTTACACTTGTCTTTTTTATTCTTGTTTATGTAAGGCACTTTGAATTTCCACTGTGTATGAAATATGCTATATAGATAAACTTGCCTTGCCTATTCTGACATATGTTTTACGCAGTGGATGCCCTTCCAGTTGCAATTCAGTACTAAAAAACACCCATACACTCTCTCGCTTTCATACACACACTCATACACTACGACCAATTTAATTAATCCAATTCACTTATACCGCATGTCTTTGGACTGTGGGGGAAACCGGAGCACCTGAAGGAAACCCAGGCGCACATGGGGAGAACATGAATATTCAACACAGAAATGTCAACTGGCCCAGTCGGCACTCGAACCAGCAATCTTCTTGCTTTGAGGAAACAATGCTAACCCCTGAGCCACCGTGCTGCCCAGCAAAAAACCATAATATTCAGAATATGTTCTAATAAAGATTTAATAGCTTGTTCCAAGAGCTCTCTATATTGTTTGTGTATTTAAGCACAGAGCACTCTTGGTTCACTTCTCTTGAAGAATACTTGAAACATGCCTGGTTGAATAGCTTTCAGGCAGTATGGTATACTGAGATTTCTCAGCTCAGGTGGCAGAAGTTCAGCGGAGAACCATGCTGGCACTATTAAGCCAGATCTAATAACGTCACAGGAGGCAAGCTGGCCAGAGTCGACTGGCCTCTCAGTGCAACGACACCAAGATGCACTGACTTTTTGTTTGTAAGAATAAATCAAGTGGAAGCAGCGTCAGCACACTGCACCTTATGTCTAAAACATCACACAACAGCCCACCACGAGATGTTAGAATGAGCAAATAAACATTGCATTATTTTTTTGCCATGTTTTCTAAAATATTGTAGGAAAAGTGATGCCACATTTACTGTATAAGAACTTACTGTTTACGGCTTAAAGGTGCCCTATTATAGAAATCTGGGTATACCAAGACATAGAAGAATAATAAAATATTTATCTATGGAAATGGGCATACCATGAGCCACTGTTTCCTTGTTTTCATATAAATTCCACGAGTGTAAATCCTTTTGGACAACGGGCCAATCAGAAGACAAAACAAACTGTATGGCTTATATACTGTATTTATACAAGCCATACTGTTGATTTCCTTGTTCTGTGCTTTACAAAATATACACTACATGCAATAAATAGAATTAATGATTCTTTTTATCATCATACATATCCTAAAAGTGTGAATCTTTTTCAAAATTGTATAAATTTGTGAATTTCTACTCAAAAAAAAGTTTAATTTAGTTCAAACTACTTATTTAAAATGAGCTGAAACAACACAATTATAGCTGTTTTTTTACAACTTATTTGTTTTAGATTCAATTCACTAACTGTGCGTTCACACCGTTCACAACGGAATGTTGAAGTGCACCTTTTGAGAGGATTCCAGAAAACACAGTCCTGTAAACTTTGGTTCCCACCACAGCTGTTCCCAACGGTTTGGTCATATGGGGTTTGATTACTGCGGTCGCTAGATTTTGAATTATTTAAGATGTTTTTCTACAAGGACATACATTAAAACAAAGTTAATAGCTACTTGATGTGCATTAATGTTATTTTTTTTTTCTTAAAAAAGCACAAGTGGCGCGGTGGTGCAGTGGGTAGCACTGTCACCTCACACCAAGAAGGTCGCTGATTTGAGCCACGGCTGGATCAGTTGGCGTTTCTGTGTGGAGTTTGCATGTTCTTTCCGTGTTTGCGTGGGTTTCCTCCGGGTGCTCCGGTTTCCCCCACAAGTCCAAAGACATGCGGTACAGGTGAATTGGGTGGGTTAAATTGTCAGTAGTGTATGTGTCTGAATGAGTGTGTATGGGGGTTTCACAGTGATGGGTTGCAGCTGGAAGGGCATTCGCTGTGTATGCCCTGTGTATGCCCTTCCATATGCTGGATAAGTTGGCGGTTCATTCCCCTGTGGCGACCCCAGAATAATAAAGGGACTAAGCCGAAAAGAAAATAAATGAATGAAAAAAGCACAAATCTCATGCTAACTATATTGACAATACAAAACAGTATTGCTGCTTCAGAATATTTCAGACATATGGACACATATTGGATAAGTGGAGCAAAGCCACAACACACGCAACAACTTGATCTTCCATAGTTAAATGAATTTGATAAAAAGCGTGCAACATTTTCAGGCTAGAAAGCATGTTTTTAGGAATGGAACTAATTTGCTGATATGCTACAATGGCTACAGGATCAATGTAGCAAATTTTGACGCTCTCGCCAGCGGAGCAGTAAAGGCAGACAACGTTGTCGTCAGGGCGGCCAGAGCGAACTTTGACGCTCTCTTCGGTGTGAATTAAAGGTGCAGTATGTAAGTTTGACACCCAGTGGTTGAACTAGGTATTGCACTCCTGGATTAAAAATAAACGCACGCGCGGGATGTCAGATTGAGCACAGGAGCGAGTGATTTAAACTGTGTTCTAAATAAAATAAACGACATGCGGTAGAAGGAATATTTTCCATATTAAAAGGAGTTTTGGTTCTAACCAACACCTCAAATTGATATATTAGAAACAGCTTCTATTTCTCACAGCTGAACATGTGAAACCTACGACAGTGATCACCTTAGGTAAACCTCATGTGCTTTATTCAGTGCTAAATGCTAATAATGTGAGTTTGAATAGATTATAAACATTACCGTTTCGTGAGTGAGTGCATATTCTGTGCTTCTGATGTAAATTTCTGTCGCGTTTCGTCTGGTGCAAACGGCCAAATTGCTCATCACTGCATGTTGTGAGGACACACGGTTACAATGTAACCTGCTCACCTAATGTTTACGTTTGTAATATTTATATCATTTGCTAATTAATAACCTCATGTGGAACTGAATCTGTCTCATTTCGACGTCTGATACTGTACATTTCGGTCACGGACGCATGCTTTCAGAGCCTTTCTAAATGAATGAATGAAATACGCTGTTTTCCAAAAAGGCAACCAGAGGTGCTGAATTATAATTGGCTAAACTGGCATTGTGCAGGTTAAATTTACCCAAACAAAGACAGCGTTCCAGCACGGAAAAAACATTTTCAAAGCAGAATATCTGACTTCAGCATTGTTTTTCAGTTAAACAAGTATGTTAATTTGGGATGTTTTAAAATATCTGCACACATATTAGGGTATTTTTATGCTTTAGAAGAGTCAAAAACTTACATACAGCAGCTTTAAAGGCTTATAATACAGTGTAAGCATCCAAGACATGTAGGTTAAACATAAAGTTGATCAGAATAGTCACATTCATTTAATTTTATTTATATTGATTGATCTGAATATATCGGGTTACTAACAAGTGTATTTTATACACAGAGTTTATGGATTTTAAAGGGATAATTCGCCCAAAAATAAACATCACCTCATCATTTACTCTCCCATATGTGGTTTTAAACTTTGATGAGTTTCTTTCTTTTGTTAAACACAAATAAAGATACTTTGAAGAATATTGGGACACATCAACTTCCATAGTAGGAAAAAGTACTATGCAAGTCAATAGGTGCAAGCTTCTAGCATTTTTCAAAATATCTTTGTGTTCAACAGAAGAAAGAAACTCAAAAAGACTTAGAACAAGTGAATGATGAGTAAATAATGGCAGAATTTAAATTTTTGGTGAACTATCCCTTTAACTAGGGACTCAGTTTGTATTATGAAACTGAACCATGTGTAGCCTCTTTTATATCAGTGTTAATTGTCAGACTGTCACCAAAAAACAAATCCCTAAAATTATAGGGAAACACTAATTCTACATTGTGACAGAAGCAAATGAATATACTATAATATAATATAATATAATATAATATAATATAATATAATATAATA
>CAIGQZ010032675.1:8857228-8867358 GCA_903798205.1 Danio tinwini
TAATATAATATAATATAATATAATATAATATAATATAATATAATATATTTCCCAGGCATGGGTTGATGTGTATGGATGTTTCCCAGTACTGGATTGCAGCTGGAAGGGCATCCACTGCGTAAAAACGTGCTGGATAAGTTGGCGGTTCATTCCGCTGTGGCGACCCCAGATTAATTAAGAGACTAAGGCGAAAAGAAAATGAATGAATGAATGAATTAATTAATAATATGATATAATATAGGCAACGCAGTGGCGCAGTAGGTAGTGCTGTCGCCTCACTGCAAGAAGGTTGCTGGTTCGAGCCTCAGCTGGGTCAGTTGGCGTTTCTGTGTGGAGTTTGCATGTTCTCCCTGTGTTCGCGTGGGTTTCCTACGGGTGCTCTGGTTTCCCCCACAGTTCAAAGACATGCAGTACAGGTGAATTGGGTATGCTAAAATGTACTGTCTGTAGTGTATGAGTGTGAATGAGAGTGTATGCATGTTTCCCAGAGATGGGTTGCGGCTGGAAGGGCATCCGCTGCGTAAAACATGTGCTGGATAAGTTGGCATTTTATTCCTATGTGGCAACCCCGAATTAATAAAGGGACTAAGCCGAAAATAAAATGAATAAATTAATATTTCCCAGTGATGGGTTGCAGCTGGAAGGGCAGTCGCTGTGTAAAACATATAGTATGCTGGATAAGTTGGTGGTTCATTCCGCTGTGGTGACCCCGGATTAATAAAGGGACTAAGGCAAAAAAAAATGAATGAATAATATAATATAATATAATATAATATAATATAATATAATATAATATAATATAATATAATATAATACAATATAATATAATATAATATAATATAATATAATATAATATAATATAATATAATATAATATAATATAATATAATATAATATAATATAGTTTATACTGAAACCACACACAGTATTTCATGATTTCAGATATTTTTCTTTTGTGGTTGTTTATATATAATCACTATAGTTACCACTGTTAAAAAGGTTCCCTTACAGGCTATTTATATAAGCAAAGACTGGAGGGGAACAAATGAACTATACTTTTGGCCTTTCAAAAAAGCCAGACCATAATGAAGGAATTCTATACATAAATGCTTTAAAAAATGCTATGTTTAGTGACACAAGTTATGGTCCTTGACAATTTATTTCGTCCTGCCATGTAACGTGCTTATTTTGAAGATTTAGGATTATAGAGGCATTTATCACTTATTCATCCTCATGTAATTTCAAAATTGTGCATGATGTTTTTTTTTTTTCTTTTTCTTAGGCAGAATACAAGAGATCATTTAATGCAGATCTACTTGGTTGAATTCAATACAATGTCAGTATACGGAGACTGAGATGATCTATGGGCACCAATTAGATTTGGAACCGTGAAACAATTTATCTTAACTCTAATAGTTCTCCTAAATAGAAGTAAATTAATTTTTTCTTAAAACCTATTCACAAAGCTGCTGAGTAAAATGTTCACTAAGTAATAGAGGGAAGTCTTAAAGGGCACCTATTTTATCCCTTTTTCAATATTTAAGATACGTCTTTTGTGTCTCCAGAATTTGTAAAGTTTCAGCTCCAAATACCCATCAGATTATTTATTATACTTTTCTAAACATGAGAATTTTCAATTGTGAGCGACCTTTAGCTGTTTTTGTTGCCTGTGCCTTTAATGCAAATTAGCTGGTTCTTCCACAGTATTGCAATAAATCATTTTTATTTTTTTCTCTTTCTTACTCTTCCTATTGCCCAAGCATAGAATAAAAAGAAAAAAAAAAAAAAACAAGTGTTAAGCCATCAGAACCGAACCGAAAACCGTGTTAAAAAACCGAGGTATGTATTGAACCGTAAGCTAACTGTATTGTTGCATCCCTAGTTATTGGATGTATTTGTTGTGTGGTTAATTAAAGCCTTTCTGGAACAATGAGTCACATGCTATGTTGTTACAAAGTTTGCACGAATAAGCACACTCGCACACACACACACAAGTTTAATTTTGCATTGTTAGCATGGCAAATATCACAGGATACACGCTAATATCCACTGCTGTATGGATATCCATCAATATACAAAATAAACCTGATTTAACGTCCACAAACCGGGATTACAGCATCTTCTTTTAGAATTTTAGTGACATGCAGCTGTTGTGATGAATTACATAGCGATTTTACTGTCTTCATTACAAACATGCACTCTTTTAAAAATGTTTTAAACTAGTAAAACTCACTCGAGGTGCAGATTATCACAAAATGATGAACACATTTTTAATTTCAGTTGCTTTGCGCAAGTCCTGGCTTGTGGATACGTTTATATGCGTTACTATGGAGACATGTCAATATGCGGCTGTTAATCAATTCTAAGGGCTGGGAAAACTGCAGTCCTACACATTGCGGTGGGCCTCAGAACTGGTAATGTCACGTTCGGGTTAGGGGAAAAAAGGAGCGGGGACCCAGGTGCAGAGTTATGGATATTTATTTACAATAAAATAAAACAAAAAGGGAAAAGCAAACAACCCCGAGGGGAAAACACTTAATCAAGCAAATAATAAACAATCAAAACAAACTGGACTGGGCAGGCTGGCAGGGATCAGGACTGGACCACATCAGGACGAGGACGACAAGCAAAGTTGAGACATGGATAGTAACAAAGAGTAAAGAAGACGAACTGGCACAGGACAGCAGACATGAGGAGATTATAAGCAGTAGTAAATCAACACACAAACAGGTGAACCAAATGAAATAATAATGAGTTAACAAGAAGGGTGTGGGTAGACAATAGGCTGGCGAGCACATGACACAACAGACACTCAAGCAAACATGCGCCACGTGCTAAACATAACACCAACAGAAGACTGAACGCGAGACACGAGCACACAATGAATGAAAACACTCACCGTGTACTCGCACGCGCAGCGTGCATGCTTCATCCCAGCGTCGACCGAAACTGAACCCAACTAGACAGAGACGCTGGGACTGAAATACCACGCTGCAAACAGACAAACAGAAACACCCGGACGAGAGCGCACAATCGTAAACATGCCCAAACCCTACGCGCCCGCATCGAGATGAAACGCGCAGGGTCCAAGCGCGCCCACGACTGGCGCTCATACACAGACACGCACAATGACCAAACATGACAGGAGTAGTGTCAGGACTCCGCCACCAAAACAAGAATTAATAACAAGACCAGATTGGCGGAATCATGACAGGTAATGTGCGGATCGATACTAAAATATAGATATTTCTGATACTAGCTTTGTATGTTTTGGAATCGATTATCTTATCAAAATATCGATATTTCAATAATTTGGAGTGAATATGTATTGTATTGGAAATAGAAATACAGTGGAAAGTAACCACAATTACCGTAGTTTATTTGAATAATGCCAACTTTGTCTGAACTACTTGTTCTTCCGCCTGCCAAGTCATGTGCATAATATGGCACTGTACAACTGCAGAGCACGCTAGCTAACCACTCAGTCTGCTGGCACATGTTGTTCAGTCACGCTGTCATTGGATATGGATGACCGCAAGCGAAGTATGTGTGAAGCTACTTCACTTACATAAACTCAAACAATGCGGTGAGGTAATACCACCTAAAGAAAACCTAATCGAACATCTGCATATAAATCACAAGACAAAATATGACAACGTCATGACTATGCGGGCAGAAGAGGAGGAAAGTAGAGGCACAGGTACTGCTAGGGCGAGACAGACATCGCTTTCAGAGTATTTAGGTGCAGCAGGCAAGCACTTTCCAGGTACAGAGGGAGAAAATGTGGCAATGTGGCTGTATTTTGGGGGATTTCGTTTTTTGTGACAGTGATAAAACAACGGAAAAAGGTTAAAAACACTTTCAATGGAACCGGATTAACATGTCACTAAACGTAGAAGTGTGAATGTTTTTTAAAGATGTTTAGGCATTTTAAGATATGCATGCTTAGATGCTCTCAATAAATATGTAAGTTGGCTCTTTGTTTGTATGATAATTCTTCATCAATAAACAATAAACAAGAATAACCCGTAATATGTCTTGTATTCAGCATGACGTGACACTTTTAAGTACACTACTTGTTACTTTAATTTCCCAAACAGTATCGGTATCGGATCGGTATTGCCGATACTCGACTTCATTTTACTTGGTATCGGATCGGATAGGAAACCATTGGTATCACACATCACTACTCAGAACTGCAGGGATTTGGATCCTATTTTACAAAAAAAAGACTTATTGTGTTTCTATCACTCTAGTATGATCGTGGACACACTATACCTACCAGGCCCAGACTGGCAAATCGGGAGGACCGGGAGTATTCCCGGTGGGCTGGTCTGTTTTTTGGCACTGAGGGCCGGTGTCCCTAGCTGCCTGCACTCTCAGCAGTCGCACTTTTTTATTTTTTATTTTATTTATTTATTTATTTGACCATAACCTCAGTCTTTTTATTCATTATTTTAACGCAGCTCAACTCTTTTTATTTATTTTCTCGCAGCCCTGTGAGCTGAAGGACGTAATTATCATTCGACTCTCCAACAGCGGCACCTTGCTCATCAGCAGCAAAATCATTTGTTAAGAGATACGCGAGAGATGAAAATTTGATAATAAAAAAAGTGCAAAGGTGGCGCTGAAAAGGCCAGAATAAAAAAAAAGTTGAGTACATTTTTCGTGAAACGGCCGGTAAGTTAACGTTAAGCTAGTTAGGAGCAGTGCAAAACAACGATTTATGTACCAAGCTTTTTCTTGTACTGTAGCTCTTCAGCAGCAACACCTCTTGCCCAGTTTAATGCTAATAGTGAAGAGCCAGGTCCTGTAACGTTACCAAGCACCAGTCATGAGTCCAACACACTAGAATGTGCAGGTAGGATTGTCGTTGAGTGAAAATAAATATTCAAATAATTAATATTAATGATTACACCTGCTAAATGAAAAATGCCCTGAGACACTTAATAAAATCAGATGATTCACTACAATAATAAATCTGACTTAACTTGATCAGAAAGCCAAAAAGGTGAAAAAAACATGAAGCCAGCATTAAAAAGTAACACTGTGGTTGAAAAAGTCTGGCAGATAACAGTGCAATACTTGTTTTATTCTTTATTTGTGTTTAAGGACTGGATATCTGTGAACAATTTTGCACAGAATATATATTCAGATATTGCAGAAAAGGACATAGTGATGTTTAAAAGAATAGTGTTGGAGATTTAGCTACCCTTTAATGTTCTCATATTTATGAAAAATATTCAGCTGTTTCCTTAAAAAAGATGTGATAGTGTCATTCGAAAATTCAATCGATTTAATTTTAATCTTTATTATATACATATAGCTTAATATATATTTGTATTTATTTGATGATTTTTTTTATATTCAATGTTTGATATTTATGAGCGCTAATTCTTACAGAAAATAGATTCTGATACAGTTAAACATTCTGTTGACTGTTCAAATAAATCTTTACTAAAGTACTGAATTGGAAATTATGTTATTTTAATATAGTCAATCGTGAACTGAAGTGGGCTGATCTAAGGCTTGAAACTCCAGGGCTGAAAAGAAGTCCCACTCCAGCCCTGATACCTACACACAGTTCTGTCCAAACAGCTTACTAAAGTTGATTTTCATCATAGGTGCTAATACAGAGTATTTAGTGGGGGTTTTTTACCAAAAGAGGGAGCTGTATGTTACTTCTTGCTAAAAGAATGAATGTGGACAGGGGAATTGTCCACAATTATCAAGAGACTCTGTTACCTGTTTCAAGGTTGTGACATACTAATTACTCATGTTTAAAACTAAATCAGTTTGTGAGCATGAAGAGCAAAAAATAGAGCATATACTGAATAATTTAAGTACTATATGTAATTAAATAGTTTCGACTGAGCTGAAATGCACGTATTGAATCTGATTGTATTGCTCTTAAGATAAATGCAAGCTAAATAAATAACGAAACATGTTGACAATTATGCACTTACAATGGATGTCTATGGGGAAAAGCATTCAGCTGACAATCCCATTTGGTGCTAGCATATGCCTTATGAATACATTATGTTTATCTATAATGCATATGCACATATGGATCAGGGATGGCTATTTTCTCCAGGCAGACAAGTGAGGCAGTGCCTCGTGTTTCTCCTTAAAGATGAACAAACAAACATTCGTTCATTTTCCTTTAGCTTAATCCCTTTATTCATCAGGGGTCGAAACAGCGGAATGAACCGCCAACTTATCCAGCATATGTTTTACACAGAGGATGCCCTTCCAGCTGCAATCCAGTACTGGGAAAATCCATACACATCATTCACGTACAGACATACAGCCAGTCTTACTTTATTCAATTCACCTACAGTATAGCGCATGTCTTTGGACTATGGGGGAAACCGAAGCACCCAAAAGAAACCCATGCCCCCCCCCAGATTAAAAGTCCTATGATGAAGTTGTAGAATTAGATGATCATTGCCTAAAATGCAATCTCGTCTTCACAAAAGAACCTATGCAGGAAATAATTCTAAATTAACTTCAAAATGACAATAAATTCAATCATAATTAAAAATCAATCAGTAAAAAAAACTCAAAAAAGAAATAAACATTTTACCACTCCTTCATTATTTGTGCCACTTTTGTTCATACAGATGTCACTAGCTCAAAACGTTCCTTTTACCGTCGTTGTTACCGCCGTCGTGGCTGTATCTACGTGCGCCAACAGCTTTTGGCCGCTAGGTGGCACTATAACCATATAACCTTTAGATAGACACTATAACCATAGATTTTCAGCTGTGCCTTTTCACAATAGGACAGTACAATGCTGTACCTTATGTGATGGGGTGTGTTCAATTAAATTATAATTTTGTTGGTTTGTTTTAGTTTTCTTAGCAATAAACATGATTTTACACTACTGTTTTAGAAAGATACAATTTATGGTGAGAAGTATAGCCCTAGGCTTCAAAAATTAAGCAAATATAAGAATTAAGTTCTTTAGCCTTTATAGTGCCCTATTAAATTGCATTAGGGTGAAAATAGTGTTTCGATTTGAGAGAGAAGAGCCTGCAAAAAGAAAAAAAAATCTGCTTGTTTAAAAGAGCGCATTATATCCACAAATGTCTAATAATGATAATATTAAGCTAATAATATATAATGCTGGGATACGTTGTGCTTTGACTGATATCTAGTTCAATAGCAAAATGATTACATATTCACGGCATAGGCTAGCCTATAGTGTGGAAAAATATAATTCATATTGCAACGCGTCCTGGTCTGCATATCACTCTGAAAAAATGTAAAATCTTATAGCTGGCCTATTTCAGTTTATTCGGTATACAGAACATGACTTTTAATAATAATAATAATAGTGTATGAATAAATAGCATAAGTAATGGATATGAATATACCATTTATTGTATTAAGTTTTTAACTTCTGAAGAGCAGACGATGGACTGGCCATCTGAAGCATTAATTTTCGCACAATGCAGGTAATCTCAGATCTCTGAAACTAGACCCAGGGCTTTGTAAATACACAAAGGATACAAAAATGTAGCATTTATTTATAATTCCATCACCCCAGGCAAATGCCTGCGGAATCCACTTTACTCAAACTGATTAACCTATTTGACCTCCTCTAGCTCAGTGAAGCAATTTAACAATGTTTGTCAATGTCAAAATGTGTCAAGAGTGCCAAATTATAACACTTTACACAGAATTTAAGATGAGAGTTAAAGAGATAAGCATGACAAGGATGTCAAGCAATATACACTACCTGACAAAAGTCTTGTCGCCTATCCAAGTTTTAGGAGCAACAAATAATAACTTGACTTCAAGTTGATCATTTGGTATCAGAAGTGGCTTATATGAAAGGCGAAGGCCTCTAGATTATCCTTATTTTACCAAAATAAAATATGATCATGCCTTGATTTTTAATTATTTATTTAGGACAGTAAGGTCTGACTTTGCTTAGACAAAAGTCTTGTCACTTAACAGAAATAATGTACAGTGTAGAATATAAAGTCATATTGTAGTGCGAAAATAATTAATACTATGACTCCCATGAGCTTTGACGACTGTTTATATCTCTGCAATAACTTAAATAACTTATTAATAAAGTCATCTGGAATGCCAAAGAAGTGTTCTTGCAAGACTCTTTGGATTTATCTTCAATGCCTCCTTCTGTACCTTACCCCAGACATGCTTAATAATGTTCATGTCTGGTGACTGGGCTGGCCAATCCTGGAGCAACTTGACCTTCTTTGCTTTCAGCAACTTTGACATGGAGGCTAAAGTGTGAGAAGGAGCGCTATCCTGCTGAGGAATTTGCCCTCTCCTGTGGTTTGTAATGTAATGGGCAGCACAAATGTCTTGATGCCTCAGGCTGTTGATGTTGCCATGCACTCTGCAGATCTCTCGCACGCCCCCATACTGAATGTAACCCCAAACCATGATTTTTTTCCTTCACCAAACTTAACTGATTTCTGTGAGAATCTTGGGTGCATGAGGGTTCCAATAGGTCTTCTGCAGTATTTGTGATGATTGGGATGCAGTTTAACAGATGATTCATCTGAGAAATCTACCTTCTGTCATTTTCCAAATTATCAACTAAAAGTTAAGTTATTATTTGTTGCTCTTACATCTGGGATAAATGACAAGATTTTTGTCAGGTAGTGTATGCACGTTATTATTTTTTTTAATAAAGTATATTATAGTTGTTTTTTTGTCTAGTTTTAGGTGGACACGTATGTTTTAAAAATCCCATCTACCCAAAGCACTGAGCCAGATACTCATTTGTTGTCCTTTTAAGATCATACTTTTTTATAATATTTCCATTGTCCCACATAAATAATAAATAAACAGTGGTTTATATGTGGTGTGGTGTGCTGCAGAGCAGGTTCTGTTTGCTGCTGTGTCAGAAAGTATATGGCCACTTTTTAGTTCCAGTCCTGCTGTACTCTTAAAAATAAAGGCACAAAAGCTGTCACTTGGGGTGCTACCTTGGGTACATTATTGTACCTACTGTGAATGCTCCATGTTGATATCTTAAAGTTACATATTAGTCCCCAAAGTGAGCTTATCAGTAGCTAGAAAGTACTAATGGGCCCAAAATGTGCCAAGAAAATATCCCCCACACCATTACACCACCACCACCAGCCTGAACCGTTGATACAAGGCAGGATGGATCCATGCTTTCATATTGTTGATGCCAAATTCTGACCCTATCATCTGAATGTAGCAGCAGTAATTGAGACTCATCAGTCCAGGCAACGTTTTTCCAATCTTCTATTGTCCAATTTTGCTGAGCCTGTGCGAACTGTAACCTCAGTTTCCTGTTCTCAGCTGAAAGGAGTGGCACCTAGTGTGGTCTTCTGCTGCTGTTGTCCATCTGCCTCAAGGTTTGACGTGTTGTGTGTTCAGAGATGCTCTTCTGCATATCTCGGTTGTAACGCCTTTCTATCAGCTCAAAGCAGTCTGGCCATTCTCCTTTGATCTCTGGCATAAACAAGGCATTTGCACCCACAAAACTGCCGCTCACTGGATATTTTCTCTTTTTCTGACCATTCTCTGTAAAATAGTTGTGTGTGAAAATCCCAGTAGATCAGCAGTTTCTGAAATACTCAGACCAGCCTGTCGTGCACCAACAACCATGCCACGTTCAAAGTCACTTAAATCACCTTTCTTCCCCATTCTGATGCTCGGTTTGAACTGCAGTGGATTGTCTTGACCATGTCTACATGCATAAATACATTGTGTTTCTGCCATGTGATTGGCTGATTAGAAATTTGCATTAACGAGCAGTTAAACAGGTTTACCTAATAAAGTGGCCGGTGATTGTACAGTAGATCTACAGCTTAATGTTTGTAAAGGGAGCCCCTTGCATCATTCCATAAAGAAACAGGTGTTTTGGGTTAAAAAATGTTTTGAATGAATGAACGAGCGAACGAACGAACAAAAGAATTGTTGCCACCAACTGGAGGCTTCGGTTTACAGTCGTACAATTCTGTACTACTGAGCTAAAAAGTACAGACTTCAGTAGTACATTAGAATTTTTACAATATATAAATGTACCTATATATATAAGCAACAAAAATTCTAATAGAGTAGTGAACTCTTGACTTTTTAGCTCAGTAGTACAGAATTGTACGACTGTAAACCGAA
>CAIGQZ010032675.1:8886426-8896701 GCA_903798205.1 Danio tinwini
GAATGAATGAATGAATGAATGAATGAATGAATGAATGAATGAATGAAATAAAAATTTTATTAGAAAAAAAACAAAAAAAGAACTGCAAATAAAAATCAAGCAAAGCAAAAAAACTAAAATATTTGCAATAAAAAAATTAACTAGATATATTTGCTAAACATTTTTTATAGCATTGCCTTTAAAAAACCCGTCCAGTCAGAGTTTGTGATGCTGTTTTCTCTTTGCACTTCACGTTTCTGTGCGTTTCACTTTGTGGCCCTGATTTGACAAGGGGGCGGGGTCAAGGCAACTCTGGCGTTTACGGCAGGCCCGGACCTGCCTCCATTTAAGCGACGTCATCACCCGGAGACACAGTATCACCGAAGTTGTCTTACAGCCCAGTAGGTCTGGGCCTGCCATAAACGCCCAAATTCCCTTGTAACATTTGTTTTTGTTTTGCTAATATATATAGTTTTTTTATATTGCAAATGTTTCAGTTTTTTTGCACTGCTTGATTTTTATTTGTATTTGAATTTTATTTGTATTTGTTTTTTGTTTGCAAATTTCATTTTTATTTCTCAAAACTTTTTTTTTCCTTTGCAGTTCTTTATTTTTGTTAGCAAAATTTTTATTTCTTAAAACTTCATTTTCACTTTGCAATTTATTTATTCATTTATTTATTTTTTGCTCATAACTTTATATATATATATATAGTTGAAGTCAGAATTATTAGCCCCCATTTATTTAAAAAAAAAATTCTATTTCTGATTAACGGAGAGATTTTATTTCGCTCATTTCTAAACATAATAGTTTTAATAACTAATTTCTAATAACTGGTTTATTTTATATTTGCCATGATTATATTTCCACTTCTATACAGCTTAAAGTGTCATTTAAAGGCTTAGGTTAGGCAGGTTCGAGTAATTAGGCAAGTTATTGTATCGATGGTTTGTTCTGTAGACTATCAAATAATATATAGCTTAAAGGGGCTAGTAATTTTGTCCTTGAAATGTTTTTAAAAAAATTAAAAACTGCTTTTATTTTAGCTGAAATTAAACAAATAAGACTTTCTCCAGAAGAAAAAATATTATCAGACATACTGTGAAAATTGTCTTGCTCTGTTAAACATAATTTGGGAAATAATTACAAAAAATGAGAAAAAAAATCAAAGGGGGGCTAATAATTCTGTTCAACTGTATATATATATATATATATATATATATATATATATATATATATGGCCATAGATTGACTCCATAGATTACTAGCCATAAACTGCTTCTGTCCCAACTTTTTTTGGAATGTATTGCAGGTCTGAATGAAAGGAAATGATGTATGTTTACAAATGACCAGGCAAAACATGAAATATTTAGTATTATCTGCAATGAAATATAAGTCAAAGTACATTTGGAAATCGCTACTTTCTTTTTCATTTCATTTTTCACTGCGCTTTCCATACTTTCCAAACATTTTATTTGGAGTACTTTATTGTACTGAGTAGGGCTGTAATGGTATTTGTTCTGAACCAGAACCATCACAGTACTGTGGTGACAGTTCAGTTATACCTTCCTATGACAAATACAGTTAGTCCTGATGTGCAGTTAGGCTGAAAAGACCCCAGCAGTTCAACAACTTAGCAGCCATTCACAAATAACGCATCTGAAACGTGAGATGCAGCTCTCAGAAATAGTTCTGTCATCTTGCTGTTGTCATGTCAAGCCGGAGAGCCCCCTGATTGGTCCACTGGTGTGTAACTGATATTAATAAGTGCCACTCATGTGCAAGGTGTTGCAGAAGACGCCGTTACACCCCTAGTACGGAGTAATGGCTTAGTATTAACTTGCTTTCAGAAATATTTTAATTGTGTCTGCAAATACGCTAACTAAATCTTTAAACAAAGAATTAATTTGACATAAAACAATCACGCATCAACCACATCCTCTGTTTGTCACTACATTTTATTCAATTAAATAAGGACTATTCAGACATTTCAGCAACGCATTTAAGTCATACTTAAATGTCAAGTCAGACTTCACTTTATACATTTATATGTCTGGATCAAGATATCGATGTAGTAATGGTCTCCTTGACAAAATGTTATTTAGACATACTGCTACTAAACATTTTTGCAAAAGAAAAAATGTCTAAATATCTGCACATTTAGAGATCAAAGAAGGAAAAAAAGCTTTTAGGATAACCTAAATTGTGATTTTTCTGCACATTTGCAATAAAATGGAGCTTCGGTTTGTAAATAAAGCTTAAATAACACGTCAGGTTTAAGAAACGTTTTGCAAGCAAATTCTTACATAAATTGCAAAGCAAAATGTGTGTATTTTGAAACTAAAAAGCATCACCTTCACCTCCCATCTAAAACACAGATTATATAAACAATCACAATAAAAATGATGAAAATATGACTTTTCTCCAGCTTCATTTAAGGAGAACATACTGTAATATTTTCAGTAAATATCTTTAAATTAACTATTAGTGTTTCAAATCAAATGTAATTGTCAAATGGTTCCGAAACATAATTTGACAGCGACATTGACATTTTTTAAATGAGTTTAGAGTAGATACAAAATGTAGGATATGACGTCAGTGGTCAGTGTTCCCTCTATGCCTGAGTTCAACATGTATGCACTTTTACAAGCAATAATTTCACGATTAATTATGTACATCTCATGAATAAATGATGAGAAAGGGTGATGAAATACATTTCCAAATGTTTATCTTTGTCCTTTCAATGTTTTTAAATGCTAAATAATTTCTTATGGTAAAATATATTACAAATATGTAACAATTGTACAAAAAAGGTGTATTAATGTTTAATCTCCTGGGCAAAAAGTGTTTTGTTTTTGTTAGTCTTAATAATAAATTTTTATGTACATGCTCTCCACATTTACACGACTCGCACGAAATCTGTCTTTACAGTATTTACTTCTAGCTAAAATAAGATTATTAAAGGGGACCTATTACGTAAAACTAACTTTTATAAGGGGTTTGAACACAGTTGTGAGGCAACAGTATGTGAATATAACCAGCTTCAAATGGTGAAAACGTATTAAAGGCCGATCACAGCGAACACGCTTTTAAGTTCCAAAAACACGTGGCGCACCATAATGCCTATTTGTTGACAAGAAAAAACGATGTGCGATTCGCTTTTTATGTAGCTAGACAATGACTGAATCAGCTGTGTATTGAGAGCGAGTGTTGCTGTTGATATTGTTATAATTTGTATATTTAATAACATTGTGAAATTCAAGATTTGTGAAGTCATACAGCACCAGATAACTCAAAAGTCTCGTAGTGGTCTTGACAACACAAACACTGCTGTTGTCTCAACAGAAACCCCGCTTGTGCTTTCTTTTGATTGGAAAATAAAACAGACACGACTGACGTAATGCGCTTTTTCCACTCAGAGTTGACTTTTTTTTCAACTGCAAGCGCACAGCGGCAAAAACACAAAGCACAGCAGGCGTTTAAAACACGAGGCATGCAGGGCGCATAAGCAGAGCACAAAACGCTTACGGCCATTAGTAAATCCTTCAAAATAGGCGACTCTTAATTAAGCCTTGAAGGGGCCGTTTCAACGAGTTATAAAACCTAATTTGTGTGGTATTTTGAGCTAAAACTTCACATACACACTCTAGAGCCATCAGAGACTTATTTAACATCTTGTAATAAGGGGCATAATAGGTGACCATTAAAAGTTGATTTCCCACCAACATTTGAATTTCTGTTCCAAATCATCAAGACATAAGTTTGGCTTTAAAAAGCAAATCTGAGAGATTTCTGTCCCTCCACTGAAAGTCTATTCTTAAACAAATTGAAGACTTTAGCCCAAGTCTTCTGAAGTGACATAATTAAAACGCACTTGATACATTGAGGAAAATTTAGGCCTGTGTGGTAATAGAAGCTCAAGCATGCAAGCTTAACATGCAAGAGATTTGTTCATATGCAAGTTCTAGATGAATAGACTCAGTTGAGGAACAGAATTTTTCAGATTTTATTACAAATAAACTTTCGCTAATACTTAGTGTTTCTATCTGAAAAAAAAAGTTTAATAATCGTCGGCCATTTATGAATATCGTTTTGTTTGTTTGGACTGAAAATGCATATAGTTGAAAACTAATTTCAAAGTGTACGTTTTTGAAAATGCCGGCATTTTTGTGTCTGTGCAATCATCAAAAGTCTTTGAAAATGATGGCGTCATGTGAGTGCATAGTACATGTTTAGAGGAGTTTAAAGGCAAGTGCAAGCATACACAACAATAAAAAGAGTACGTAGAAGTGTTTCCTACCGCTTTATCGGCAAAGTTTGGATTTACTTTGCATTACAACCAAAAGCAGAGACTCTTCGTACACACATGGCAAATTTTACATAGACACGAGCGCCAAGCCACTTTCACTTTCTTTACAGGTCCTGTTTACAAACAAGGGTTCATCAATATTATCAATCATATGAATCTAGATTTATGATTTTTTTACTTTTAAAATTGCTTTTCAGAGAAAAAACTAAAACTAATTTACTATCAAGCTAAGTGCGCCAAATACTGGCCTAGCATCCATAATACAGAGTTTTTTGTCCATTTTTGCTGCTGTGTGTGAACGCAAATCATTTAGAAAATGTTGAAGAGACAAATTTTTTCCAAACACAAGGACAAAAAAACATTTGTTTTTGCCTACATGGTTGTGTAAATGTAAGTTACAATCAGGGCGCGTTTACTGATACTTCCTAGTTATTACCTAATTTATGTTGGACATTTGCTGTTTCCAAATGTGCATATTATCCATCCTAAATAGTATATGAAAATGAATTTGTATGAGTATTTAAAAGTTACCCGGATAGTTTACTATTACTAGTAGAAATTTGAAGTGCATACTTAACCATTAATATTGGTCCCAATACTTTACGTATAGGACGTGAATTTGATTAGAATTAAAAACGTCGGGAAAAAAAAGTGTTCAACTAAAAACATGGTGGATGCGTGAGTCTGACTGTTATTTAGAATCTTACCTACTGGAAAATATTAAAATCCCGTTTTATGTATAATATACACTACCTGACAAGACTCTTGTCGGCGATCATGGTTGTAAGAGCAACAAATAATAACTTGACTTCTAGTTGATCAATTGGAAAAATGACAGAAGGTAGCATTTTTCTGATAAATCATCTGTTGAACTGCATCTCAATCCTCACAAATACTGCAGAAGACCTATTGAAACCCGCATGGACCCTAGATCCTCACAGAAATCAGTCAAATTTGGTGAAAGAAAAATCATGGTTTGGGGTTACATTCAGTATGGGGGCGTGCGAGAGGTCTGCAGAGTGGATGGCAACATCAACAGCCTGAGGTATCAAGACATTTGTGCTGCCCATTACATTACAAACCACAGAAGAGGGCAAATTCCTTAGCAGGATAGCACTCCTCATACTTCAGCCTCCACATCAAAGTTCCTGAAAGCAAAGAAGGTCAAGGTGGTCCAGGCTTGGCCAGCCCAGTCACCAGATATGAACATTATCGAGCAAGTCTGGGACAAGATGGAGGAGGCATTGAAGATGAACCCAAAGAATCTTGATGAACTCTGGGAGTCCTGCAGAAACACTTTCTTTGGCATTCCTGATGACTTTATTAATAAGTTATTAAAGTCATTGTAGAGATGTATGGATGCAGTCCTCCAAGCTCATGGGAGTCATAAACAATAATTCTATTTCCACTGTACCATGACTTTATATACTGTACATTATTTCTGTTAAGTGATAAGACTATTGCCTCAGCAAAGTCAGAACTCACTGTCCTAATTAAATGATACTCAAGGCATGATCATATTTTATTTTGGTAAAATAAGCGTAATCTAGAGGCCTTCGCCTTTCATATAAGCCACTTCTGATACCATATGATCAACTAGAAGTCAAGTTATTATTTGTTGTTCTTAAAACTTGGATAAGCGACAATACTTTTATCAAGTAGTGCATCTTACCAGCAACAATGTAAACTTTTCTAAAGATAAAAGTGTTTGGCCATTAACTTCTGTATGCATGATTATGCAAACACCTATGGAGATTAATCAGCATAAAAGACTCACAGATGGCAGATTAACCTGCTGCTGCTTGGTGGTAGGAAATTAAAGACGAAAGAAATGTGGATGACGTGACAAGATGATTGACAGGCCACGTAACCAAGCAACATAACAGTATGTTCATGAAGAAGTAGTACGTTTTAGCCAGCATACTCTTCAGTTACACACTCAAAAATTCATACTTTTAAGATGTAGTATAAATACCAATTGAGATGCAGGATATGATAAGAACATAGGATAGTAAAATATCTGGCACTAGTATTATTGTAACTGCTAGCATTTTGGTCCCCTTTGTCAAATACAATGTTTTACAGGTCTGAAGCCTTTGCACCAGCTGTGGATTAAGTTACAGCTTTGTTTGATGTAAAAGGACTTTGAACTGCATGAATAAAGATGGTTAAATGTAACTAAATATTCACGAATGTGTAACAAAAGTTTAAACAAATTGCTCCAAACCTGTTTAACCTGAAAGATTTTATTTCTTTAACCACATTGGATAGTAATTGTTGAGATTATACTGTTCAGGGAGAACATTATGTGAATTAATTAGCTTTGTTCAAAGCACTTCAACATAAACCTGACCTTAAGGCCGCACCTCTGTGTGCATCACGCAAAAATACTTTAAATCTTTAAAAAATTATGCCATTTCTTATGCTTTTTTTATTTATCAGCATTTAATCAGACCTTATTCATTTCAAATACAGTTTCAGAATGTTATTTACAGTAGATAGGCCTATAATAACTAGTGTAAATAAATCCTGGTTAAGTAGTGTCATATTTCAAATAATTCAGCATTAGTTATGAGGCTGGAATTAACTTTTTGAAGGATATTATTGGATGGTAAATATCACATTAAGACTATGCATTACTTTTAAAAACAAATAGTCCAAATGATTCATCTTGTACAAACTAGCTTGCAGTTACAAAGCCTCTAGTGTGGATTTCCAAAATAAATCCACAGCAGCTAGAAACAGCTGGTGCAACCCTAACCAGTTCTTTCCTTATAACTGTTTTTTTGTGTATTTAATGTTTGGGTGTTTTCAGTCATGATGTTGCTTTAGATAAATGAGAAACAGAGTTTAGAACAGACGGAGTAAATAATGCTGCATGGAAAAGGCTTAAAAGGAACACTGAATAATTCACTCTCGTCACATCAACACATCAACATCATCACAATGGTCTTCCTCCTCTGTGACTTTGAGTGAAAGCACCTCCTCGTTCAGGAAGAGCCCGCTCAATCTCTCCTTGCGAGCCTGTCTCTGCTCCTTGAGCTGTCGCTTGCGTAAAGCCTTCTGCTGCATTTTCCTCTGTTTAGAGCGTTTCTGAAAAACATAGGATTATCATAGGATTAACTTTTTTTTTTTTTAAAGAATAGCAAATCAACTAAAGTCAGAATGCACAATTTGAATGGTCATCAATCGTCATTCTTTGGCTAATATTATTTTAAACCCAGTTCATATACAGTGCATCCGGAAAGTATTTATTGCACTTTACTTTTTCCACATTTTTTTATGTTACAGCCTTATTCCAAAATGGATTAAATTAATTTCCTCAAAATTCTACACACAATACCCCATAATGACAATGTGAAAAAAAGAGTTTTTGAAATTGTTGCAAATTTATTAAAAATAAAAAACCTGAAAAATCACATGTACTTAAGTATTCACAGCCTTCGCCTTGAAGCTCTAAATTGAGTTCACCTATGGTAAATTCAGTTGATTGGACATGATTTGATTGGACAACTATCTGTGCAGCAATCAGGCCTGTATGGAAGCCACTACCCACCTGGAATTTGCCAAAAGGTATCTGAAGGACTCTCATACCATAAGAAACAAAATTCTCTGCTCCGGTGAGACTAAAATGCCAGGCTCTACTTTGGAGAAAACCAGGTACCGCTCATCACCAGGCTAATACCATCCCTACAGTGAAGCATGGTGGTGGCAGCATCATGCTGTGGGGATGTTTCAGCAGCAGGAACTGGAAGACTAGTCAGGACAGAGGGAAAGATGAATGTAGCAATGTACAAAGACATCCTGAATGAAAACCAGCTTCAGAGTGCTCTTGACCTCAGAATGGGGCGACGGTTCATCTTCCAGCAGGACAATGACCCAAAGCACACCACTAAAATATCAATAGAGTGGCTTCGCAACAACTCGGTAAATGTCCTTGAGTGGCCCAGCCAAAGCCCAGACCTAAATCCTATTGAACATCTCTGGAGAGCTCTGAAAATGGCTGTACACTGTCGTTTCCCATCCAACCTGATTGAGAGATACTGCAAAGAGGAATGGGCAAAAATTCCCAAAGACAGGTGTGCCAAGCTTGTGGCATCATATTCAAAAAGACTAGAGGCTGTATTTGCTGCCAAAGGTGCACCAACAAAGTATTGAGCAAAGGCTGTGAATACTTATGTACATGTTATTTTTCAGTTTTTTTTTTATACATTTGCAACAATAAAAAAATATATTATGGGGTATTGTGTGTAGAATTTTGAGGAGAAAAATTTATTGAATCCATTTTGGAATAAGGCTGCAACATAAAAACATGTGGAAAAAGTGAAGCGCTATAAAAACTTTCCGGATTCACTGCGTGCAGTAACTTTAGAAGTGTATTATTGGTAGGGCTAGACGGAATCTGCGGACGTTTTTTGCAATTTCTGTGGAGAATTTTAGTAAAAATCTGCGATATTTCTGCGGAATTATTTCAGGAGTCTCATAACTAAAACCTTAATATGTGAGATACACACATTTACTCAAGTAAATAAACAGAATTAATGATGGTCTAAAAATCTGCGGAAATCTGCGCAATTCTGCGCGTGCACATTCCGAGTGGGCTTAATTATTGGTTGTCATGAGTACACTGTAAAAAAAAATATTTCAAAAAGTCATTTCAACAACTGTTTTTTGTAAATGTATTTTATTTAAACAAGTTCAACAAGTCCAAATATTTTTAAGTTATACAAAATTTGACTAAATATTTTTAGTTTGACTGATGTTTGATTCAACTAAATGTTCAACTTATTCTATCATAATTTTGTTTATAACAAAGAGGTGTCCAATCTTGCAGCTGGAGGCCCACTGTTCTGAGATCAGCTCAAACCAAAATTAAGCACACATGAACTGGTTACATCAAAGTTTTCATTAGCTTCTAGGCAGGCATAGACTTACCAGATGCTAGAGCTGTGCTATTAATCAAATTTTCATCGATTTCAATTTTAGCTCCCAGCGATCACAAAAACTATGCAATCAATAAAAACTATTATTTTGGTCTGTTCTCTTCAGAATGACGTGGATTCGCCGACGCACATGCACATTTTCTCCCCTCCCTTTACATTTCACATTTTAAAAATAACGCAAATGATGGCGGAAAGCATTTGGTAAACAGACGAGGCAAATGCAGTTCCACTATTTGGAAACACGTTTGACTCGAAGATGCAGATGTGGATCAAAAGCATATAATATGCAAGACTTGCTTTGAGGTGGTGATTGCACCTTGTGGTAACACCACAAATCTTTTTAGCCATATAAAATTTAAAACACTGACCAATCTATAAGTGAATAATAAGAAACCGCCAGAAAAAACTAGTAAAAATAACCCGCAACATCCTCCGCAACGGTCATCTATTGACACACTCTTCAGTGCAACTCCTTATCCAAAAAGCTTGAAACGGCACAAAAAATAAATAAATAAATAACATATGCCGTTACATACTTTCTATCCAAAGACATGTACTCTATTAGCTCTGTTGAAAACTAAGGGTTTAAGAAATTTATGAATACTTTGGACAAGTGTTATGCTTTGGCATCTCAACACTATTTTTTACAAGAGTTGCTCTGCCTGCCTTATATGAAAAATGCCATGCAGAAGTGGCTAATGATGTGTCAAAAGCAGAGTACTTTGCAGTCACAACAGACCTATGGTCAAAATGGAGCCATATATTAACCAGTTTCAGTTTGAATACAAAATGTCTAAAAACAGCGTTTATGCCTGAAGACCATACCGGGGAAAACATAGCTCATGGACTGAGGGAAGCCGTCGCTGCATGGGGCTTAAACGAGGAAAGCCTCACCTGCATTACTACCGATATGGCTCAAACATGAAGCTGGCAGCTTAGGTAAATGGATGAATGAGACTTCTGTGTTTCGTTCACAGACTTTACTTGGCCATACGTGAGTACAGAAGGAAGTTTAATTGTAATGTATTAAGTGATGTAAAAAAA
>CAIGQZ010032675.1:8897101-8926503 GCA_903798205.1 Danio tinwini
ATTTACTCTGTCAGCAAATGATGCTTTGATAATTTGATAAAATTTGATAAAATAATCTTTTTTTGAAACTTAGAGAATGCAATAAAGAATTCCAGGATTAGCCGTGCAGTGGGGGTTTGCAAGAAGCTTGTGAGCAGCTTTTCTTATATTTGGAAGAATGGATCTTGCAGAGGCACGTTGGCCTGGATCATGTTTAGTTCATCTGAATTTGAAGTTAAACTTATTTTCTGTTAGTTCTAGGCCATGATGGTGGGCTTAATATTATTAGATGTTACCGACTGGAATTTGATAGTTGATTATGCCCAATATTGTACTTCTTTACAACCTTTCAGTTATTTATATTTATTTATTACTTGAATAGTAATAAAGTGGAATTACACTACATTGCTGGTGTTATTTTTCTGTAAAAAAGTAAACTGTTTCTTTATATATTTTATTCAAAGGAGAGGATTTATACGTTTTGTCCATGCAACATCTTGAACTGAACGAGTAATAGTGTAAAGTAATTGTGATTTCAATTAAGGCCAAAACAATCGTGATTATGATTTTTTCCATAATCGAGCAGCTTTTTCCAAATATATACATTCTCCCAACGTGGAAATTCCATAATGGACAAATACATCACTCGAACCTAAGGCTTGTGCATTTTCTCTCATGCTTATCATCAGTGGTTTTTGCTATTAAAACACTAGCTATTTTCACTTGCAATGACCAGAGTGAATGTGCAAAACCACTCCTTGACGTTAGATAGCACTTAATGAAAAACAAGTCTAAAACAAGTCACCCTTAAGCTTTTTACTTGTAGATTTTTTTGCATAAGCTTTTCCACTTCTGTTTAACCTCCTCCACTACAGCACACAAACACCTGCTCAAATGTTTCCAGCCAAACAGTGACAAAGCAGGGGTGTCAAACTCAATTCCTGGAGGGTCGCAGCCATGCAGTTTAGTTCCAACCCTAATTAAACACACCTGATCAAACTAATTGAGTGCTTTAGGCTTCTTTGATACCTGGAGATAGGTGTGTTGAAGCAGGGCTGGAACTAAACTCTGCAGAGCTGCAGCCCTCCAGGAATTGAGTTTGACACCCCTGCCATAAAGGAAAATGAAATGAAACTCAGTAACTTTGCTAGATCTGCAGTTCTGTGTTTGACTAGACCTTTTTATGTTTGAGCAACACAAAGTCATGTTTTAACTTGATCAGTTGTTTTGCTTCATGGCAAATAAGGCTTTAATTAATTCTCAACTGTACTTATTGTAATCACAAACCTCTGTAAACGCTTTAAAACGCGTTAATTTAAAGATTATGCCTTGAGCATTTGATTTTTCCTCAGTGCTTTTGTGCTTTCATTTTGTCCACCACACTTGTGGCAAGTATAGAGAAGGGAGTGTTTTAATAAGTAAAACTGACCACAGTTTAGTTTAGCCAGCATCAAATTGGCAGTAAGGTATCAGAATTTTCAGAAAGGCCGGTTATTTTACCAGTGATGAGGAAGAAAATCGGTTTACTCAGTTTAATCGTTTTTTATTTATTTATTTTTTCTATTATTATTTTTTAGGGGTTTTCACCTTTATTGTCAGGACAGTGGAGATTTACAGACAGGAAAGTATGGGGAGCAAAGAGAGGGGAAAGATCGGCAAAGGACCTCGAGCTGGGAATCAAACTCGGATCGCCATGAGAACCTGGGTGCTATATGTCGACGCACTAACCTCTAGGCTATTGGCGCCGACGGTTTTACAGTTTTTAATGTAACTATAGATCATATCAATGTCGTAATGCAGAATGTCCTTAAATAACGTAGCGTAGCTGACAGCAAGCATCAAGTTATTTTTGTAGGTCTGTTCTTTACAGAAGCTTTAAACAGATGTGCATGCAGTGACTGATGTTAAACTCTGACAAGGTGCCTTTATTTAGCCTGTAGCTTACTATATAATAGTTTTTTTTACATATACTCCATTACTTACAATTTCTTTAATCTTGCTATATTTATAGTTTATATATAAAATGAACTCTTAGCATAGTGCACTGTGATCATTATGCAAGGATCATTATGCATTACATAGGATACGGCTTATTCTTCAGTAGGCTATATTCTTTGATTCATAAATTATGTATTTTATAAATGGATTGTTTATAAGGACTAGGCTATTAATAATTAATTACTACAGGGAGTGCAGAATTATTAGGCAAATGAGTATTTTGACCACATCATCCTTTTTATGCATGTTGTCTTACTCCAAGCTGTATAGGCTCGAAAGTCTACTACCAATTAAGCATATTAGATGATGATCTCTGTAATGAGAAGGGGTGTGGTCTAATGAAATTAACACCCTATATCAGGTGTGCATAATTATTAGGCAACTTCCTTTTGCAAAATGGGTCAAAAGAAGGACTTGACAGGCTCCGAAAAGTCAAAAATAGTGAGATATTTTGCAGAGGGATGCAGCACTCTTAAAATTGCCAAGCTTCTGAAGCGTGATCATCAAACAATCAAGCGAATAGTCAATATGGTCACAAGAAGCGTGTGAAAAAACCAAGGCGCAAAATAACTGCCCATGAACTGAGAAAAGTCAAGTGTGCAGCTGCCAGGATGCCACTTGGCACCAGTTTTGCCATATTTCAGAGCTGCAACATCACTGGAGTGCCCAAAAGCACAAGGTGTGCAATACTCAGAGACATGGCCAAGGTAAAAAAGGCAAAAAAACGACCACCACTGAACAAGACACACAAGCTGAAACGTCAAGACTGGGCCAAGAAATATCTCAAGACTGATTTTTCTAAGTTTTTATGGACTGATGAAATGAGAGTGAGTCTTGATGGGCCAGATAGATGGGCCCGTGGCTGGATCGGTAAAGGGCAGAGAGCTCCAATCCGACTCAGATGCCAGCAAGGTGGAGGTAGAGTACTGGTTTGGGCTGGTATCATCAAAGATGAGCTTGTGGGGCCTTTTCGGGTTGAGGATGGAGTCAAGCTCAACTCCCAGATACCTTCTTCAAGCAGTGGTACAGGAAGAAGTCTGCATCCTTCAAGAAAAACATGATTTTCATGCAGGACAATGCTCCATCACACTCTTCCATTTACTCCACAGCGTGGCTGGCAGGAAAGGGTCTAAAAGAAGAAAAACTAATGACATGGCGTCCTTGTTCACCTGATCTGAACCCCATAGAGAACCTGTGGTCCATCATCAAATGTGAGATTTACTAGGAGGGAAAACAGTACACCTCTTTGAACAGTGTCTGGGAGGCTGTGGTTGCTGCTGCACGCAATGTTGATGGTGAACAGATCAAAACACTGACAGAATCCATGGATGGCAGGCTTTTGAGTGTCCTTGCAAAGAAAGGTGGCTTTATTGGTCACTGATTTGTTTTTGTTTTGTTTTGAATGTCAGAAATGTATATTTGTGAATGTTGAGATGTTATATTGGTTTCACTGGTGAAAATAAATCATTGAAATGGGTATATATTTGTTTTTTGTTAAGTTGCCTAATAATTATGCACAGTAATAGTCACCTGCACACACAGATATCCTCCTAAAATAGCTAAAACTAAAAACAAAATAAAAACTACTTCCAAAAATATTCAGCTTTGATATTAATGAGTTTTTTGGGTTCATTGAGAACATGGATGTTCAATAATAAAATTAGTTCTCAAAAATACAACTTGCCTAATAATTCTGCACTCCCTGTAATAGCCTAGTAATTAATTTGTAGTAATTGTAGTAATTTCTACAAAATAAAAATAAAAAATGGGTGGTTTGTTAGCTGAATATATCAAATCATTCAAAACTCTATTGTGTTTTAGATGGAGTGGTCATTGAAGATTAATTGCTTGCTAGTTTAAATGGTGATGGATTACAGGATTTTGTGGAAATTGACATCCCTAATGTTAAGACAGCTCAATAGAAGTCACGCTGCCTCTGTAGTCTTATTTTTCTTGATGTCATAAAAGGAAAAGAGCTTAAAGTACCTTTGAGTCTCGTATTCGCTCTGCAGCAGTGGCCAGGTTTCCATCGCTGTGTGCACGGCTAATGTTTGTGGAGGAATTGGAGCCTGTGGAAGCAGTGCTACTGCTGGTACTGCTGACCATGCTGGCATTACTGCTGCTGTGGGCACTCACACCACTGGTGCTGCCATTGCTCGCCATGCTCCTCTTCCAGTTATCCCGTGTCATGTTCGGACGCTGCCGTGGACTGTGCTCACGAATGTAGCTCCTCACCTGAAAGAACAATGAGATGTTTTAAGATAACTGCTACACTGCAAAAAAAAGCTTTCCCAACTTAAGATTTATTTAATTTTTTTTTTAAATCAAGCAGCATTTTCTAGACAAGCAAAACATATGGTCTTGTTTTAAGAAATAATATGTCAAAATTAAGTCAGTGTTTCCTTAAAACAAGCATCTGCCAAAACGATAAGCAAAATAATCTTCAAAAAAAAAAACATTATTTAACTTGTTTTATTCATTTTAGCATATTATTTCTTAAAACAAGACAATATTTTTGCTCGTCTAGATAAGCTATGCTTCTTGATTTAAGAAGTTTTTGATGATTTTTTAAAGAGCCCCTATTATGGGTTTTTGAAATTGACCTTCCATGTAGTGTGTAACACAGCTCTTAGTGAAGTGAAATATCCAGCTAAAGCTTAAATCTGAAAGTGGACAGTTTTTAAAACTATTGAATCATCTATAAAAGAGTCGACTCATAGTGGTTTAAATGAATCGTCTTGATAACGAATCTTCAGCAGTTTCGGCATGACGTCGTCGCGAAACCTAATGGTTGCGCGCGCAGACCCGGCAAAATTCAAACCTGCGGCCCCGCCCACTAGCACAGCAGCAAGATGCTCATGAAGACGCTGTGTTTACCTGGATATTATTGGAAGTGTGAGGGAAAGAGTCGTTCAGAAATCTGCACGCTTAGTTTCTGCCTCCATCTTGTAATGGACCTACAAGACACCAGGGGTGCAGGCAAAATAAGGACAAAATATTAGGTACACCGGCTGGCTGCTGAATGCTGGAAAAGGCTTGCGAATGGAGAGCGGGAGCCCGCAGAGATAGCTTGTCAGAGGACAGAGGATGCTACAACCTCCCGGCTGGGGATGTGATCGTTTAGAAAAGCAGAGTACAGGTAAGCACTTAGAACATATAGCTGTTCACGGACGAGGTGCCACAGCAATGATTGCAAATAGAAATGATCTACATGTTTTGTTACTAGTAACCGCGTGTACTGTATCAGGTTAACTCTTTATATTGTCATATCGTGTCTAATGCCACGTTGTAAACGCGACGCGTGCTGCTTTGTTTTCAGATTTAAATGCTTTCGTGAGCTCGTTCCACTGCCGTTTGTCGTTGCTATGGCCACCGTTAGCTGATCCTGCACACGTGCAGCTGTCAAGGTTCAGAATAGTTCAGCTTTTGCTGCTGTGTGGATTAAAACTGAATGTGTGTCATACTTAACAAGAGCAATATGCTTGTGTTTAACTGCACTGCTTTCGGCGCTGAGGTGTCTGAATAACACTGTTGAGAACCGGGTACTGTTTACTGTGGTGTTAGTTAGTTTACTTTGAAGCGTGTTTCGGGCGTCCGCTGACCATGCTGGCCATTTTACTGTCTCGCGCGGAACGCTCTCGACCAATGGCAACAGGTCCAATCAGCGCAGAATAGCTTCGCGCTAAGCAGGGGTTTGGAAACAAATGAATCACTGAACTATTCATAAGGGAGTCGCTGGGATAAGTAGGTAAAAATAAATGCATATTATAAGACCATGAACATGTTTTTTGACCTTGCATACATGTCAGTATGTTGTTGGAGACCCATAGAACCGAAATATGACCCTTTTCAATGTGTAATAGGGGCTCTTTAAATTAGAAAGAAACAAGACAAAAAAAAATGTTCAAATGAAACTTTATTTTAATTTAGCAGTTTGAGATAACTGGCAAACATTAAGAACGTCTTATGTCACAAATGACATAAGAAAATAAAGATCAATAGAGTGGAGGAACTATGACGTCACCTTGTAGGCCAATCGGCTGCTAGCATAAAAATGGTTCCCTCGATAAAATCCCCATAGTATTTTCCCATAGGCTTTTCGAAGATTGCAAATAATAAGCTCTGTGTTCAAATACAGTTCATTACGCTTACACGTCTTGTTCAGCCGGACAATCCTCACACAAAAATACAACTTTGAGTACTTTTGGATCTTAAATGCAAACGCAAGAATGGAAAAGCTAACATTAGGCTATAAACGGACTACAGTGCCCTAGGGGCGCTCGCCTGTGACATCAGCAATACCCTGCTAATGACAACTTTTCAAGCTTATTTTTTTAGAAATTTGGTTCATTACAAAGATTTACTCTCTCGGTTTATCATATTATATTCCACGCTAAATATTATAAACACATGAATACACAAAAACACATATACCTACGTGCCTTGTGGATAGTTTTTTTTATGTGGGAAATGCATTTTGTTTTGCTTTACGGTTGTAAAAAGTTTTGAAACTGTATGTATAAATGTGCCTACATGGTATTATCATAAGACATTTAAATAAGTGTATTGCTCGCGTCCATATAGCCCGCTTAGTAACAGACAACATAAATGAGGCGTGAGGGACAAGTCTATCAAATGCCTGCCATCATGGACACAAAACAACAGTTAATATTCTTTTTTTTGTCACGAAGTACAGCGAAAAGCAGCACATACTGTCACATAAGCTATACATTTTAAGGAGGAGTGTAAATATTGCAGTTATAGCAGAGTTAATGTGTTCAGATTAAGAAAAATCCTTTGATCAAATGACAGTTAATATGTATTGTATTTTTACTAATTTATTCACACGTTTGCATTACTGAGAGCAGGAAAGAGACAGGCTGCACTGGTAAGCAGTATACTCATAATATCGTTTAATTAAAATAAATAATTACCAAATGAATCTGTCTTGACAGTCTTTACAAGTGAAGGCATTATCTACACAATATCAATTCCCACTTAAAAAAATATTACAAACAATAAAATTCTATTCATGAAAATACTTAAATAACAGACAAATCCAAATGCCCAACACAAGCGAGCTGCGCTCCAGACCAGAGCAGCTCGATGACGTATAATGTCTCCGACACCGCCTGTAGTCCCGTTTAGCAACTTGATAGCAACCATCTTTTTAAAGAAGCGTTACCGGTTAAAAAAAATCAAGAGTGTGATGTAACTGGTGTGTTTTATGTCGTAGAATAAAACGTGAAAGTATTTTGAGTTTGTGTTAGCCACGAACCTTATTTAAGCGATTTAACTGAAAAACCATGCAAAAAACCTATTGACTTTGGGACGAGGAAACAAGAAGTGCTAAAATGCTAACTCGATTCCGGGTTTTTGCATACAAATTGACGTCATAGTTCCTCCACTCTATTGGTCTACACAAGAGCATAATGATCCTTGTTTTCTAATATATAGTTTTATATGCTTTGTGTCAAAATTATGGCCATATCAAACATCACAAATACAAACTGAATTTTATATTGTTGGTTAAAATTGTGGTCAATTAATACCACAAAGTATAAATTTGTCTCCAAATAGCAATCATTTATTTAATTTAGGTTTTAATGTCATATTAGCAGCATTGGCTATATTCATGGCAAAAACATATACTAATAAATATCCAATATATAATCATATAATCAAATCAGTTTCTTAACAATCATACATTGTAAAAAAAACATAAAAAAGTATACTAGTAGCAACAACACTAAAAAGAGACATTCTGTATACAATCTTTTAGTTTGATTAAGGATAAATATTCTAAATTTGCTCCAGAAGGCACCTTTTAAAACATTTCACTTAAAATATTTACTGAATAAAAACGCTCTCCAACATCATTAAACATACACATTCTATTAAAATGTTTTATTGTCAAAATATTCTTACACAAGCCACAAATAGGTTTTTCTTCCCCTCTCAATAAATATGCCGGTGTAAGTCTTGAGTGTCCAATTCTGCATCTCGTATGTACAACATGGTCATGTCTATTTTCAAAATGGTAATTATTCCTTTCATTTACAAATGGATTCACTTCATACAATTTGTTATTCCTACATTCATCCCATTCCATTTGCCATTATTATACAGATTTAAAACAGGTTTAGGCCCAATCCCAATTCTATTTTTGTACCCCTTCCTCTTCCCCTTGGCCCTTACAACCAAGGGTTAAGGGAAAAGGCTTCAAAACTTACCCCTAAAAATTGGGACAGCACTTCAACACCTGCACATGTCATCATATGTCATCGCGATCTTTTGCGTCATATGAGATTAGACGATGGCAACTGCTGTAATTATTCCAGTTGTGTTATTTTTTGGTATTTATCTTCAGGAAATCACTGAAGGCATATATTATGTTATCATAACGATCTAACGTGGCAATAAGATCGTAACTGTACTGTGTATTTACACAGTGGCCATATTCATCTATGTAAACACACGAAAACAACATTAACATTATAGCAGACACTGTAAAAGGCTCATTCTCAGCCACTAGACTTTTCTGGCAGGGTATTCGAGTGTCAGAGTGTCCGAATGTTGTGGGACTGCTGTACAGGAGTTATGATTATGGATTATAGATTGCGAAATTTAGCAGGGGTTTTTTTGTGTTTTTTTTTTTTTTTAAAGCATGACGGTAAAACAAGAACGCGGTTATGAATATATTAAAACGTTGTCGTAAAAATTCGTAATAATGACAAAAAAAATACTAATTTGTGGATACTTGGACTACTTTACTTCCGGGTTCAGGAATACTGCCGTTGTGGCAGGTGTATTCTGGGAAATTTCTTACCCCTTCGTTTCAAGTGTGCTCCTGAAAAATCTTTGTTCGAAGGGGTGTATACCCCTTGCCCTTAGCCTTCAAGCTAAAGAGAATTGGGACACCAATACCCCTTGATGTGAATGCGCAAAGCGAGGTGTAGGGGTAAGGAGAAGGGCTAAGGGGTAGAATTGGGATTGGGCCTTAATATCAGACACAGGAATTTTACATTGTTATATCCAACTGTAAGGCTTTCTTAGCTGCTTTTTCTGCACATTTGTTTCCAATGAATCCCATATGACCAGGTTGTGGAGAGGTAAGCATGATCGAATACCCAATGAGGGTGGAGAGCATGTTAGGAGCCCGGCGGCTAATCAGCAGGCCAATCAGAAATAATAAATAACACCTGTTTATTCTAGTGATTGGGCTGGAGAGACACCCTTCTTAAGGAGAGAAGGAGCAGCCGGGAGAGAGAGAGGAGAGAACACACACACACTCACGAAGCTACACGTGTGGTGTGATCATACCTTAAAAATAAAAATATTGTATTACCTTATATCGCCGACCCTGTCTTCTTCTTCCCTCATACAAACGAACTTTACTACACAGGTATCCAGCAGAAAATAATATCAAAGTCTTTAGTCTTTAAAAGGTCCACTTTTACTAATATGCTAAAAATCATAGAATGATCAGTTTTCATAGATTCAAGAGTTTGTAAGCAGGACATCAAATCTGTGCAAATTAAAAACTGGCGTTGCTGGTGTTTTTCTTTCTTTCTTTTTGTTTCAGAGCTAAAACCAGGGCACAAGTTTCAGCAGTGAATATCGAGCTTTGTCCAGGAATACTCTTTCTGAAACACTCTGAACCAATCACTGCTGCAGCAGATACTCGTCCATCTGATTTTGAACCGTCTGTATACACTGGTACATAAGTTGGCAGATTGCATCGGACATTCTTAAACTCTTTCTGGTAAACATTTGCTCCAAATAGCAAATAAATGGTCCATATGCACATTGCTATGCACAGCTGTGCAGCATGGGAGGGGGGGACAATTTGTGAGAACAATTTGTAAAACAATCGTGAGGTTTGTACAATTTTGGGGGGGCGGAAAGACACAAAAAAGACCTATTGGCTGGCTGGCAAATTTTACAAATATAAAAATGTTTCACCCTGATGCAGTCTTTCACTTTTTTACATCTAAAGGCAATTTGATCTCATGAAGAAATTGTTACAAATGCACAAACGCCTCATTCGAACACATTGGATAGTTTTTTTAGTGAGAACTCAGTTGGCTTATCGGAGTCACGTCCCCCAACTAATTCAGAAAGGCATTAGTGTAGTTAATGTAATTCATTACCTGTTTGAGCTTTTCATCTGTGAGGCAGTTCAGTTCAATGATGAACTCGCTGTCTGTCGGCAATATCTGTGCACTCGGGTCGATTATTTTGATTATATCAAGTTGCTCCCGAAGTCCCATCTCTGTGCTCACTTTTCGACTCAGATATTCAATATATTCCACCTGAAAAAGATCAACAAATGAATGATTTCACAGAGGCACCAGTACAATTCACCAAAAAAACCTGAATACAAGCAAATATAGAGAAAACCATGTCTAATTTCTTACCAAGTCATATTATAATATAATTACGTAATCAAGTCATATTAAAGACGTTCATATATTGCATCTAAAAAGTGTGGAAAGCATGAGGTGCATCGCTTCCTTCATTTTCAAAGCATTCCTGTGGCGTCTGACATTGCTAGGCAGCCATCAACCATTTTCTAAGAGGATGAAAAACTGATAAACCATTGCTGCAGCTCTGATAGAAGTTTTATTCATGGAAAACAATAAAAAGCACTGCAGTGTTTGGGTGCTCTGTGTTTGTATAAGGTAATTAGTCTACCATTAATACTGAAACCTGTATATTGCATACAAAGTATAATGCTGATTAATTAGTTCTGATCATATGACTGACGGTGCACTTGCTACATTGTAATAAAAAGTTGAGATTTTTTTAACTAGGTGCGCCTGGAAAATGCATGCGCATCGCTTTCCATTTGCCTCCTTTAGAAATAACTTTTTCAGTAACTTTTGCGAGTGCAAAACATGTGATATCTGAAGGCCCCCTAAGATATATTATTTATATGTTCTACTCAAATCAAGATATTGTGTAAGAATTAAGAAGTTTGGTGAGAACATCGGAGTAAAATCATGAATCGATTCGAGTTTATAAGAACAAGAGATTCTATATCCACTATTTTTGATTTATAATGCTTTTAAATGTTCTCCATAATTAAACCTTTTATCACTATTTAAACTTCATTATTTATTTACATATTATTTATACACTTATGCAAATTGCTTCTAAGATGTTTGATTTATTTAAAAAAAATAAAGAATATCTTGCTTGGTTATGTTTTTTTTTTGTAATATTTTGATATATGTTGAATCGTATCACTGTAACAATTTAACATTAACAGAAACAATAACTAAAATAAAATTTCTCATCATTTGATATGTCCTAAGTTTAATTATTCAAGTATTTTTTATATTTATTTTTATTAATAATAGAAGCACTAGACAGCAGTACATAATAAATAATTTCATTTCTTGTTCATTAATGGTAAAACGTACAGACTCCCACATAAGATAACACATACTGCTGCATTTTATCTTCTTCACCATATATAAATGAGATAAATTAACCTGTTCATCATTAGTCATGGCACTCCAGGGCAGCTCGTCCAGATTTCGATGGGGTTTACTTTTTCTTTTGGAAACAAGGCAGGGTGAACTGGGAACGCTGGGTATGATGTCTGACAACACATCACTGCCACTGGCGATGTCACTGCCTGGTAACTACAAATACACCGTTTTCGTTCAGAAAAGTCTTGAACACAATAATCAACAGCTGTTCTAGATGTTAGGAAATGAACATCAAGTTATATTGGAAAATAAACTTGGCTCACCTGCCACTCAAATTCACTGTCTGACCAATCCCAGTAAGTGCTAATGGAGGAGGACACGTCACTGCAGACACTGCCTTCTGGGAACAGGTCGAAGGATGTGAGCTCCTGATCATCCAGGAGAGAGTAACAGTCATCCTGATCGCCCACAGAAACCGAGGAGAAGAGCTCCTCGCTGCACTCTGAACTGGCAACACTCGTGCCGCACGATGTCAGGTTCCATCTGCAAAAGGTGACCAATGTTGAGTGACAAAGGCTGTTCACACAGGACACTGACTGCTCATTTTTATTGATTTTCAGCAGTTTTAATGATTTACTAACTGCAGCAAAGACTACAGAATACACAAGACATGTCATTTGTATAGTTAAGAAGGGGGAAAAGTGTAACAGTCAATATGGTGAATGAACCCCCTCCTACTAGTCAAGAGCCAATCAGCGAATGATATAAACTGACGTTTCTCTGGGGGAAAAGTGTGCTTTTACGACAGCTGGGTAGTCAACAAATGCATTTGAATCTCAGCGAAGACTTGCTTCACAGACATGAGAAATATATTCAAATAAAGTCTGGAATCTGTGCTTTTAAATGAACCAAGTGCACAAACGTTTTTTGTTTTTGTAATCTATATGAAACGAATGAGACGTACAGTCCGTCCTGTCAAACGAGAGTCCGTCCTAAATGAGAGGATCTCTGGGTTTTCCGTTTCAAAATTGCAGATTTGTCAAACTTGAGAAAGCAGGGTAAGTAAAGCCTGTTTCTGATATAAGAGGTAATTTTTACTCATTTACGGTCATTTACCGTGTTAACTTACTCTGTAGACCTAACCTGGTCAGGAGCAGGGTTTGTTCTCTAAACTCTGAGATTCTGCCATCTCATCCTCTTTTTTAAAGACGAAGGGGTATTTCTCGCCTTAAGGCTGATTTATACTTCTGCATCAAGCGCACTCGTATGCTACGGCGCACCCTACGTGTGGACGCATAGCCCCTTGCCATGGTCGTCGGTGACGTTGACGCGCACCTCTCAAAAAATGTAACGCATACACATAGTGCAAGCTCTGTGATGCTGTGATTATATATATATATATATATATATATATATATATATATATATAATGGGTCAGAAATCCATTTAAAAAAATACAAATAATAATAATTAAATGTGTGAGGTGCCACGTTAATTTGGCCTGTTTCTTGCTGGTTTCTGTACGTTTCAGATGAGTTTAAGGAGATTACATATTCAATCAATATTATGGATTAATACTGGAGTAGTTTAAACGCTGTTCAAACTCACTTTCTAGAAGCTCCTAAGACCTTGATCAGCATACTCCGGTGTCTTTGATAAGGGCTGGAGAGCTAATCCCTGTAGAGCAGTTGACCGCATTTGTTAAAGCTTGAGCCTTTAAGTGTCCTATGCTATGTCTCACTGCAAATGCTATACCCTCCAGAGAGTTGAGCTGAAGTTATCCCTATAGGATTTGTAAGGTACCTTTATTCACAAATGCTGCCTGCCTGCAGAGCAACTGCCTGAAGAGACAGTGAGGCAAAATGTCAGCTGCTTAAGCTTTGGAACAAAAGCCTGAAATGGATCAGGGATGCAAACTAGTCAGGTGTGAAAAAGGTAAAAACTTAACTACTCCTGAACTCTGGTGACTGTAGAGGCCATTTGAGTACATCGAACTCATTAGCCCCTTTCACACAATGACATTGGTAAATATAGAGTTATAACACTTTACCGGTGTATTTATAAAAAAATAATTATAAAAATTAAAAAAAACGCTGTTCACACATGCAAGGACGTTATGGAATTTTTCTGGAAAAGACTATTCACACGTCTATTCCAAAATACTAGTAAATTCTGACATCATTAACCAGAAATGACCTCTAAACGGCTGCGCTTGCATTTGTGAAAATTTGACGACATTGCAAACTCTGTGGATGGATAAGTATTGTGAACAACTTCTATGAAAACATATGGAGGAACATGTGTGAAAGAGAATTAATTTCTCCTAAACTTTTTTTTTTGCTTTTTGACCTGATTGTGATATTGATCAGATGACACGTCAAACAGACACAGTGCTCCTGCCAAATATACACTAGTTTTTCCCTCTATTTCTTGGGTCCAAATAAACTGAAAATGAGCGCTTTTAACTTCTCCCCAGCCTCCCGCTGGCCTGTAGGTACCCGTACTAGTGAATGCTGCACTTTCATTGGCTGTAGGTGATTGCGGATGCTATTTTCAATCAGAACTCATTTTACACAGCATGATTTGATTCATCTGCGATTGTCTTATATCGCGTCCTTGATAGTTCATACTATCTAATGACCTATAGTAATATACTAATGAGCACCTATTTGCCTGTGATTTCAGACATTTGTCGGTAAGGCATTGTTTCTCAAAACCCGACGGCGAGTCAAATTCAGGGCTAAAATCATGCAGTCTGAACTCGGCATAACACAGCTAAAAGGGCCATGAAACCCCCCTGTCTTAGCAGGGTGTTTTCACACCTCTAGTTTGGTAAAAGTAAGGAAAGTGGCATGTCCAGCTCTGTTTAGGTGGGAGTGTCGGGGGAGGGAAAGAGGGAAGGATTTGCAAATATGGGAGTTTCCCTTTGGGCACGCAGACGCAGGGGAGAAAGAGAGTGACTGTTTACATGGACATCAGTAATCAAATTACTTGCCAAATTATTAATTTGTTGACTTTAACTGCAGTTTGGCACTTACACTTTTTATTCAGGAACATTTCCTGCATGTCGCCTGTGACAAACGAGACATTGAAAATGAGGAATTGCTGGAAGAGTGGAGTTTTAATGGTATGTTTGATACCACACGGCGAATGGGAGAAAAAAACCCTTTTCATTTCTCTGTAACTTATGCACTCGGTAGGTAGCGTAAGAAAGCTGTGTGTGTATAGACTATCCTGTCACAAAATGCGGCGACTATGGTATGTCTTTATAAACTGAAAGAGCACTGCTGACGATACGAAGTAACTATGTCATCTGGGTTAAACAAAGGGCACTGCACTGCACTGCACACACTTACTAAATCTGTCAAGACAGGACAATCACACTGGAACTGTGTCTTTTTTAAAAAAGGAGACGAGTGGCAAATCCAGATTTCACCATTTCCAGATGCGAAAAACTCTCAGGTAAAAAATTGTTCCTTACAAACGCATTTCTGACAGATATATAGCATGCCAAATATCTCACAGGTATCGGCGACTCATCTGCGATTGTCTTATATCGTGTACTTGATAGTTTATACCATCTAATGAGCTATAGTAATATACAAATGAGCACAGATTTGCCTGTGATTTCAGGCATTTGTCGGCGAGGCATTGTTTCTTAAAACCTGTCGGCGAGTCAAAATCAAGTCTGAACTCGGCATAACACAGCTTAAAGTAAAACAAATACTATAGAATACACAAGATATGTCATTTGTATAGTTTTGAATGAGGAAAAAATTAACAGTTATAATGGCAAATAAAGCCCCATCTTCTACAGGAGCCAATCGTCAAGTGCTATAGACTGACATTTCTCTGGGGGAGGGGCTCAAATATAAAAGTTTAGAAATGAAACTAAAGTGACAGTTGTTTAATTTTATTGGTGATTCTTGATATGAAATTTAATCGTAAGCTTGGCAAGAATTTTTTTAGAATTTGATATTTCCCTGTTCAAACAGAATGCCCAAGCATACTTCCTAAGAGGTGTTTCAAAGATGGCCGCCGAGTGAAATGACTTGCCTTAAAGGCACTTTGGTAATAATCAAGTAACTCTGAACATCTTCATTCACTTGTTATCGACTTGGGTTGAAGCTAAAATTGTCCGTAGCTCTCCAACAGCTGGGTCGGAAACCCAATGCAATACAACATCTGTACAGTAGCAGGATAAACAACATATTCGTGGACATTACTAATATATTCTTACCTAAATGACCAGTGTCTTACCTGCTGCTGTGAAAGCGGTGCAAAGGGTCTGTTCGATGGCATGATGACAACTGACATCCAAAGTCACTAACATCCAATGTGGCATCTTCGCTGAAGTTTCCTCTCTGTGAAAGCAGAGGAAATGGCTCTTCCGGAGCAAGAAACTTCTCATAGACGCCCTCAGACATCTGCAAGCTACATCACAGATACTAGCATCAGCAATTGACTTCTTACAACAGACTGACAGCCATCAAGCAATAAAGATCAGCTATCAAGTATTAGATAAATACAATATTTTATGTTAGTGTTTAGTGTTCATTTGGTTAGCCCAGCTTGTTGTTAAGTTATATTAAGCCATGTTAAGCGTTTTCCTTATAATAAACTTCAATGGGGGCGGAATTCTAAAAAGTCTGTTTGATTGAGTGCGCCCGCTAGTTCGATTGAGTGCGCGCAGCGAATGTGATGTCATCGCGCAGTTTGCGAAGGTTCGCTTTAGGTGCGCGTGACATGATTTCCGCCGGCAGAGCGCATGTTTTTTTGTTTTTTTTTTAGACTCGGGCGAACAGTGCGCGCGGCGCCGTGTTTGATTTGAGTTGAATATGAACCACTTTGAAGATATTTCGTCTGAAACAGTACGACTGTACAGACATATTTATGATCCATGACCATCCGTGGGAAAGGAAGAAAGTTTTTGTTAAAAATTTTGGAAAAACCTGAGGGATAAGTTTGTTAAAGCCAAAAGAGGGCATGGCAAAAGTGGTAATGTTTTTCCACCATTAATAGGTTTTACACTGATGTACGTTACAATTTTGAATTGAAAACAATTGACAACAATAGCTACAAAACTATAATTAGGTAAAAAATTATTTCTTTGATAACTGGAAAGGAATATTTGAACCTATCGTTTACAGTATACTGATGCCCTGTTTTTCTAGGCTTATTAGAGATAATGGTCAGGAATGTTGGACCATTATTACCCTTTTAGCATAAGCAGAGGACAGAAACTAGCCATACAGTAATGTGTGAATTGTGGAGCGGGCTAAATCTAAAAAACATATGCATTTTTTAGTAAGTGTACTTTTTTTTGCTTTTATTCTTGCCATAATAAAAATATATTTGTAGGGCAACTCATGTTCTGTTGTCATTAATATTTTAATAAACTTTAATAGGTAAAACTGTTTGAGATATGAACAAAAGCAAGTGATGCATCAAATTTTATTTAAAAAATCTTGAATGGTTATAAAGATCATTATAATCATTAAAATAGTTTATAAAAACAATAAAAATAAATAGTTCAAAAATCTTGAATGATATTAATGATATGACGTAGTTCCGGAAACTTTCTACTTCTCTGTTTATCCGTCTGACTCTACGGTCAGTTTCTTTTGACCGCCCCCTGTCGTTTTAAAGAATATTACAATGGCTAACGCAGAAAGTATAAAAGCCTCGTCGGTTTCGCGAGGTGCGCGCGCAGTCAGCGGGGGTGCGCGATGCAGCGCCAGGCAAAACTATAAATCCAGCTTTAATGTTAAAAGGCTTAATGTGATTTAATGTCCCTAAACATTAACAAGAAAACCCCAAATTTCTGTCAAACTTTACTTGTGAACAACCCTAAATACCGTAAAAAGAATCCCTATTCCATAGATAAAGTGAAAAAAGTTAAGCATTATCTCTCCCATTAAAGTCTATTATGAGAAAAAAAGCTTAACGTGGCTTAATGTACACTAACAACAAGCAGGAAAAATCTAATTTTACTTGTGATTAGCACTAACTACTAGCAAAAGAATGAGTCCCGTTTTCACAGCTAAAGTAAACAAAATTGTGTTAAGCGTTTTCCCCTATATTTGTTGTGGGGGTGTCAATGACATGCAAAAGCTCATTCTTTTGACAGCAAGGATTAATCTATTATAAATAAAATTTGATATTACGAACAGCCTTTTTAACATGTGGTTTCACTCGGTTGTAAAGTTACATTAAGCCTTTCCTTATTATGGACTTCAATGGTGGAGAAAACGCTTAACAGGATATTGCTGACTTCATCTATGGATTCAAGGCCCATTCTTTTGATAATAGTTAGTGTTAATCACAATTAAAGTTTGACAGAAATTTGGGTTTTCCTGGTCGATGTTAAAGTATGTTAAACCATGTTAAGTTGTTTCCTTATAATTTACTTCTATATGGAGAATTCTTAGTGATATTGTTCACTTGATACACTAAAATAAAAGCTTATTCTTTAAAGAGTACAAAGTGTTTATGAGTATATTTTTATAGAAATTTGATTGTCTCTGAATGTTGTTGAATTAAACCACATTTCTCTTATAATCGACTTCAATGGGGATAAAACACTTAACATGACATTGTTCACTTCACATAATTAGGGCTTGATCTTTTGATAGTAGTTAGTGTTAATTACAATTTCATAGATCTTTGGTGTGCCCCACTTGTTGAGGTACGTTAAGCTATGTTAAGCTTTTTCCTTTTATAATGGACTAAAAAACATAACCTGAAAATTTTCACTTACTAAAATTAGAGCTCATTCTTTTGACATCAACAAGTGTTTGTCACAAGTAAACTTTGATAGAAATGTGATTTTCCCAGCTTGTTGTTGAGGTACATTAAACCAGCTTTTTTCTTATAATAGACTTCAATGCGGGAGAAAATGGTTAACGTGGTGTTTTTCACTTTATCTATGGAATTGGGACTCGTTCTTTTTACAGTAAAGTTATTTACAAGTAAAGTTTGACAGAAATGTGAGATTCTCTGATTGGTGTTTAGGTACATTAAGCCACATTAAGCTTTTTTAACATTAAGCCTTTTAGAATGTCCCGGAAGTGCATACCATATAACATAGCTGTGAAAAATTCTCGGTAATGATGAAATGCCATGCTTCAGGTTAGAAAATATAGTGGCAGTTATAAAGTACCCTACTGAAAAAAACCCAGCTTAAACTGGGTTTTAGGTGATTGACCAGCCTGGTTTTAGATGGGTTTTGGCCATTTCCAGCCTGGTTTTAGCTGATCAGGCTGGAAAATGACCAGCTAAAACCAGTTTAAACCAGCTTGACCAACATGGTTTAAGCTGGACATAGCTGGTTTTGGCTGGGCTCCCAGCCTGGCTAGGCCGTCAATCGGGTTTTAGCTGGTCATCTCCCAGCCTGATTAGCTAAGACCAGGGGTGCGTTTCCCAAACAATGACGTAACTCACGGATGAACTATCATAGTATGATGCATCGTTTGGGAAAAGAACGATGTAGTGACGAGTGTTTCCCAAAACCCATAGTTTCTGTCGCAGATCCATCGTTTAAACCACATTAGTTATAACGTAAAACACAATGATGCTCTAAACAGGGTGGTAACAACTTTAGAGAAGATAATTTTTATTTATAATTAAATTTTTAAATATTTTTTTGTCCAAATTATATTGTTTTACACGCACATGCATTAAAAACAAATCCAATATTAGTTTTGGTAAAAAAGCAATCTTTTTCACATTGATTGAAATGTAATTGGAACATATAGGGCCTATGTTTCCTTTACAAATACTATTGAGAACATTCCTTAGTCTATTCTAAATTAACATAAAATCTCTTACAAAAGCTAACACATATGATTTATATTTGATAGTAGAATACAAATAAATAATGAGGCTATTTATTAAGAAATGAAATGTAATATTTATTATTTATTAGGAAATGAAAAAAATACTTTAATAATATTATTGATGATGACGATTATTATTATTAAGTAGGATTTTTTTAAAAGTCTACTTTTACAATTTAACACATGAATCACTGCAGCAATGTTCTAACCAAGCCCATGTCATCTACCGTACAGATACTTAATAAATAACCTACAATAAATTTAAAGCATTATTGTATGCTATGTTTTTTTTTTTTTTCACAAGCTTTGGAGACGTAACGTAAATTCCGCTTTTAATAGGTCACCTATAGCATTCGTCATGAGCCACCAATGTGGTCAAAATTTACATCAATGTTTATTTTTATTTTTTTTCAAAACTGTAAAAACTAAAAAAAATTCAAAAAAAGACATCAATGTTTTCAAAGTGCACTGTGAAGGGAGCGCAATTGTAAACATAAAGATCCCTAAAACTGAACTTTAAAAACGGTTTGAATGCATTTTTACTTTATTGATGACTTTAATGCTTTTTTTTTTTAATCATTCCAATTTTAAATGTTAAAATGTTAAATGTTTTAAACAAATAGGGCATAGCTGGGAATAGAACACAGCCAGGAACTAACTAACTACTAACTGTTTGTAACGACACAACTTGCGACCTTAGTTGGCTAACAATGGTTTTCGATAACGCACCCCAGGTTGGAAATGGCTGGAAACCAGCCTGGAAATGGCCAAAACCCCTCTAAAACCAGGCTGGTCGACCAGCTAAAACCAGCCAACCAGCTTATGCTGGTTTAAGCAGTTTTTTCAGCAGGGTAGAACCTACATTTGTATGCATGTATGTATGTTGTATGTAGTTTTTATGTAATTTTTATGTAATTTGTGGTCACCTGTCACCGTGGGCTTTCTATTATAACCAAATGGTAAATTTTCCTAAAGCAAAGAGCAACACAATATTAAAAAAAGATCTTTACTACTTAACTAGTTGTTTACATACTAACGTTACAGTAATCGGTGACATTATTACACATGTATTACATTTTATTATTATTATAATTTTTAAACAATAATCCTAATAGTAATAATACATACATACTTTCAATTCTGTGATGTTTTAAATTCAATTCTGATACCAGTATATACACTCAGAACTAACGTTACTAAAATTAGCAGGCCAGCTATCATGCTAAGCTACAACACAGCAGATCTAAACAGCAATCAGGCCTTTATCGAAATACTATATTCTCTTCAGCAGGGAGATAAACTAACTCTTTTCTTTAATGTAGGGGAATTTAAATAACACCAGTACATTTAATCGTTGTTAGCAACTCGCTTCGTTAGCGATTAACCACCGTAAGCCACTTCACTTTCTAATCTACCTAGTAGCTGATCTCGAAATACAACAAGCATTTAATAAGATTATATTAGTAGTTACATCTCACACATACCTGTTGTGTTATCTATTTTAAGGGTTTAATATGATCAAAACGAACATCGGAACCCAATCCTCTTCCGCTGTTTTTCTCCGATGTTGTCATTCCTTTTTCTTCTTCTACTTCATCCTTTTTGTGCAACAGTAATCCATATCTAAATACACTGTCGCCACCTACCTTACAAGCCATCGAACCGCATTTGATACATGGTGAGGTGATCAGGGAGCGTTCACAAAACATTAAAAACTCCCATTTTCTTTTTAAGGGTTAATTTTGTCTTGCTTAAAAAGGCCTAGAAAATGTATTATATTCCTAAACTTCAAATTATTTAGGAGAATTGTTTAAATTTAATACTAAACTGTTGTAGCTCCCCACAGGGCAAGATTGAAATGAATTTTTTCAAATACGTAACATTACACTGCATTATTTTACTCATTTAAATTAACATTTAAATGTTTATGTTCCTGATTCTATCGTCCATGTTTATTTAGCGGAAACACTGTCCTGTGAGTAATTTTAGATTTGATGGTTAACGTCAGTAAATCCTAATTCATTAGGGGTTGCCACAGTGGAACTTATTCAGCATATGCTTTACACAGTGGATGCCCTTCCAGCTGCAACCCAGTACTGGGAAACCCAAACACTCTCACATGCACATACATACTCTACAGCCAATTTAGCTTATTCAATTCACCCATAGCTACATGTATTTGGACTGTGGAGTAAACCGGAGCACCTGGAGGAAACCCACATGAACACGGGGTAAACATGCAAACTCCACACAGAAAAGCTGACACGGATCAAACCAGCCATGTTCTTTATAATGAACTAATGAAATCAGACCACACACACTCCCACACTTTCTCTTATCTTAATTAGAAATATGTTTGTCTTCAAATTTAATATGAATGTTTTAACATCCTTTTGCAGTTTCTATTCTGTAAGTTTTTCATGCTTTTAATGTATGTCCCACATCGATGCCATTGTTTGCTTTATTGGAACAGATAATTGGAAACTTGGGTTTTATTTGTAATAAGGTACTTTTTATTTATGTGTGTTGTACATATTCAAAATATAGAGAGAGGTGTATTTTGGCACATTCTGTTGTTGGTCAAGCATCAATTTGGAAAACTCACAGAATGCCTAAATACAGTCATTTATTTTCCTTCGGCTTAGTCCCTGATTTATCAGGGGTCACCACAGTGGAATGAACCGCTGATAAAACCACAGTGATAAAAGAAATATAACAACGAAATACTGAGAAACCACCAGATAACAAAACAATAAAAAAAAAAAATTATATATATATATATATTTTAGAATAATAACAATAGAATGTGTTAAGCTTCTTTGCTGTAAAAAGTGAACCACCAATCAACTTTTATTTTTCAAAAAATGAAGTATGACATTTTAAATGCATTACTTCAAATAAATTATGTTAACAAAGCTTTATTTGCTTAGTTTAGCTGAAGTATTTAAGTTTTAGGCTGATCCAGTGGCTCACTTTTTGTCAACACATTGTGGCACGGCAGACCAAGTACAAAACTGAACTGAAAAAGTTAGTAAAAAGTTATTTACAATTAAATCACATTTTCTAAGTATTAGAAAAAAAGTGAAAAAGTAGATTTTGTAAATAAATTTCATATATTAGAAATACATTTAGAGTTATGAAAATGATTACTACCATGGCAGAAATAGACTATTATTATTTTCTACACATAGACATACAAAGCGGCAAACAAGAGATATCTTTTTTAATAGTATATGACAATTTGATCTGAATGATCTATCAGTCTTGTATTTTGAGAATACTCCTCTTCTCTATGTCATTCATTTCCTTTAAAATTAGAGAAACATTGTACCGAAGCTCCTGAAACTTAGCAACTGGAACCTAGAAAATAGAAGAAAAAAGTAAAGAAAATCAATAAATAAATCAATTAATCACACCAAAGTTTCAATCTGACCAGGTTTCCATCTCAATAGACAAACAAGCATATGTAGATTTGAATTGGAGAGAATAACATCTTGACTGACTTAATTTACAGTACTTTTTCAATGAACACTCGGAATAAAGCACACAATTAATCTCAACTACTCAGTGGTGGCCAAACTATTTTATTTATTTATCTATTTTACATTTAGTGAATACTATATACTTGCTTAAATCTTTCTTTACGTTTCTGAGAATTTTTATTTTAGGAAATTTTGTTGCATTGCAAAACAAAATATTTTATTCTGTAATCTACTAAATAAAAAAACAACTAGAAAAATATCTATTTTTAAAACAATCACTTACCCAGAGTCTATGCACAGTTGTTCAGAGGCATTTCTACAGTTAATGACTCACTGATTTAAATGATCCAGTTAGAGCAGGTGTTCAGTTAATGATTCACCTAATTTACAAAATGAGTCAAAAACAGGAAATCCTCTCAGCTTGAGTGCCAGAAACGGATGGTGTGAATCATAAATTAATAATGCCTAATTTTAGGATTTATAATTCTAAATGAAAATCCTATTTAAGTCAATACAGTCTGTTGTTTGTGACCGAATGAATCCGAAGCCTGACACTTTGTCCAAACTAATGTTTCTAATTGTTAATTCTAAAATCCTGTAAACATCAAGGGACATTTTAGACTGCAGTTCCCCACAGTGGTGTATTAAACTTAGAATGTGAAATTCTTTTATTGTATAGCCTAATACAAACGTTCTTTAAACAAATTATTTTGTGTAATTTTTGCAAATAAAGCAGCCTAATGAAAATCAAACAGCCTGTACTTTTTTGGGTTTTTGCATTTTAAGTATGTTTAGTAAGAGTTTTACAAACAACAACTTTATGAATGAATACACTTCATTTAATACACTTTAATTAATATTAAAGTTGATACAATTTATTAAAAAGTACAAGAAAAAATCCCGCTTTGAAACAGTGGGTTCTATTTTAACAATCTAGGCACAAAGTCTAAAGCACATGGAGCAAAAGCATTAATAGCATGCTTTTTTATTGCTACTTTAAGGATGGGGGAAAAAAAGCATTTTGCTCCCTGGCGCATGGTCTAACAGGGTTGTCTTTATTCTCTTGAATTATGGGTGTGTTAAGATATTAGTGTATTGCTGTACATCCTGTGTGTATTAAGCAATGTGTAAGCATTTGGACCTGCATAGGCACATAACTAACGCGCTCTGCGCTAGACTTTAGACCAGCTTTTAGTTGGTCAATGGCGCAGTTTATTTCAGTTCCTCAAAAAAGCAACATGCTAACAATGTGCCTTAACACACCACCTTTATAGACCAGCACACCCATGAGTCCACAAAGTGGCACAAATGGATTTGCTATTTAAACAATGTGGTGCAAAACATGAAAATTAGGGTTGCGCTGGTCTGAAAATAGCAAGAAATCGCACCAAACACGTCTTGCGCCGGGTGTATGAAACTTACTTTATCAACATGCTATAATTTTAGACAGTTATTTAAGATTTTTTTTGTTACAAAAAAAATAAATAAAATAGGGTTAACCTACTAGAGAAAATTTATGTCAGAGCAGGATCTGAGTGGTATTGGTTTACCGGCGAGCGTGAGCAGAATGTTAATGGGGCGCTTGCTTTTGACGGTTAGCGACTGAGTGGGGAGCATGATAATGGAGCTGTATACTTAGAAGAGCACCACTCCACTCAGTTCCACTCACATGCTCTGTTTGTGAGGTAAATTTGCAGTAAAATCAATATATTTAGGCTCACTATAAGAGGAGTCTGAATGTGGACAAATTAATTTGTGTCCATTATCAAGGGGTAGGTTTAATTTCAAAACTGAACAAAATACTAAAAATAACAGAAATCAAGTTCCCCTGCCACTGTAAAAGTATGGCTGTATTAGGGTTGGGTCAATAGACGATGCCATCGTCCATCGCCGATGGTCGATAGCCATCACAATGCTGAGCCATCATCGCGATCCTTCGCCCCAACCCGTTGCAGAAAAAATACACACTTAGGCCCCGTTTGTTGCATTGCATTCTTCATAAAATGTTTAACACATTAACCCTTTGTTTATACATGTCATCATCACACATTTATACCCATTTTGTTTTTACTCTTTGTTTTAATTTATTACGCTAGCTGCAGAATCCTTTTTTGAAGTATCATCATTAATTATCAGTATGGTTATCAGTGTTAGAAAGTTTTGGGAATAAAATTAAATGCTAAAGATTCATGCTTTTATTATTAACGTGTCTTATTGCAGGAAAACACAACAACAACAACAACAACAATAATAATAATGATAATAATAATAATAAAGTTAAGCTTAAAAACTGAAAATTCTGCCATCATTTACTCACTTTTTACTTGTTCAAAAGTTTTTTTTTCTTCTGTTGAACACAAAAGAAGATATTTGGAAAATGCTGTGAGATGGCAACCATTGACTTCCATTGTTTGTTTTTTCCAACTATTACATTTTTTTGTGCTCAGAAGAAGAAAGAAACTCATAAAGGTTTAAAACCACATGAGGGACAATGAATGATGGGAATTGTCATTTCTAGGTAAACTAAACATACAATAGATACTTTTTACATTTAAATGATGACTTGATTATAGTGAACGATTAAAAACATTACCTCAAACTGATGTGTATGGCCATCTGACAGTTTCATCTGCATGAGAATGGAGGGCTGCAATGCTCGAGACAGTGAGCTAAATCATACAAACAGAAATATTACATTAATTAGTATTTTTTATTATTAAAAATGATGACTGTTTTCAACGTTTCATACGTGTTTCATACAGTAGAACAATGGAGCCAATTACAGATACATTAAATAGCATTTAAGTCCCTAGTGCAAAACAGAAGTGTCTACGCTAAATAATGAACATCTTAAATTAAATGTTAACACTGTTAAAAATATTCGTAAATTAGCAGTTTTCCATAATTTGTGTTTTCATGTTTTTATTTTCCCGCATTTCTTTATTTTGAATTGCATTATGGGACCTTGATATTTCTCCCAAAAACTTTTAATCTTGAAACAATCAAAAAAGTGACTTTTATTAATATTTTTTATCTTTATAAAGTGATACACTGTATTGTCAGGGTTGGTGTTGTATATTGCAGTACATTTTCTGTTATTTTACAGACTTACCTCTCTTATCTATTATGTCTTATACATTATTTTATTTTAAACTACTAAAATTTCAATAAAAGTCACTTTGTTAAACTGTAAAGTTGAAGTTTCAACTTTAAAAGTCAACAGAGCAGAGATCAAGGTCCCATAATGCAATTTACAACCATAAATAAACCGAAAACCCTTGTGTAATCACAAAATATGGAAACTTGTTAATAAACAGGTATTTCTTAACAGTGTACGAGTGATTGCTTAGTATAGAAAAACATCTTATTATTGAGAGCTTTCAGTTCTGCCATAATCATTTCTAGCGTACCTTGTTGAAATAGCAACATCAACTCTCCATTTAAGATCCTCAATCTTTGCCAGACTTGGCCCTTCATGTTTATCGTTAACATTCATAGAGGCTTGCCTGGAAAGAACATTTAGAAATTAAAGGACTTGTCAAGATAATACAGTCAGGATGTAAAACGAGACCACTGCTGTGCAGAATGACTAACAATCCATATCACATTTATTAAAGTTTGTAGCATCTAACTGCAATATCAGGAATATGAAATATACCATTTACCAATAAATAAATTATAAACTTTATTATTATTATTATTATTATTATTATTATTATTATTATTATTATTATTATTATTATTATTATTATTAGGGCTGTGCAATTTATAGGTTTTTATCATGCGCATTTTATCAATAAAGTTGGTTCTATTACAGCTCCAGCATGTCCTCTCAGATGAAGCAGCATTTTCTACAAAGAGAAAATAAATCCTCCTGTGAGAAAAATATGTTGTTGTGTGACGATTACTCACATTGAGTCAGTGAAAGTTATTAAATCTCCTGTTCATTAACCCTATGGCAGGGGTGTCAAACTCAGGGGCACAACCCTGCTTAGTTCCAACCCTGCTTCAACACACTTAACTGTAGGTTTCAAACAAGACTGAAGGACTCAATTAGTTTGATCAGGTGTGTTTAATAAGAGTTGGAAATAAACTGTGTAGTGCAGTCCTCCAGGAACTGAGTTTGACACCTGTGCCCTATGTAAATTTCCTAGGTTGTTGCTAGAAGGGATACAGCTGAGGCTGGAAGTTACTGAGAATTATTTATATTGTTTATTCAGTTACCCGTTGTCACGATCACCAGCGATCTACAATAGTAGATCGCTGGTAAATACACTCACATTTACATGAACTACAAATACGCCATGTTATGGACTACAACATCCAGTCATGCAATACACACACACACAACCGATTCCAGATCCTGACTGATTACACTCTCACAGCTGAAACTGCTCAAGGACTGATTCATGGACTATAAATACTGCTCAAACACACACACACACACACACACACTGTTGCTGAGTCTTGTTAGCTGTATAGTGACATTACAATGCGTTTCCTTTGCCTTGCTTTGCCTTGTTTTGATCCTCGCCTAGTTTGTTTATCCCTACCTGCCTTCTGACCATCTGCCTGTTATTTTTACTATGACTCTGGATTTCCCTTATACATCTGTTTGCACCTGTGTTAATCATAGCTTGCCTCATTGATAAAATCATGCAATTAGATCCTCACCTTTGTTGTCAGCGTCACTATCCCATTGTTACACCCGTTAATTGTATTTTATTAACGTCTACTCTTACCCCAACCCTCACAGTAATGTAAAAACAGTAAGTAAACAGAGTATTATTTAATAAATTACCCAATTAAATTGTATTTTATTAACCCCTAACCCAACCTCACAGTAAAGTAAAAATATTATTTATTGTTGTACAGTGTCACTTAAATTGATGCTTTAACGATGCGAGTACCCACAGCTGTATCCCATCTTGACCATACCAATTTCCTATGGGAGTTTCTTTTTCGTGGGGTATTTTTATCAAAGATAATCCTCTGGCTTTTGGAGAATATTTACAAATGATTGAACTGTGTTCAATATGATTAATCGCACAGCCCTAATTATTATTGTTGTAATAGATGAATAATACACTCTGTGTGAAATTTATTTATTTCAATTTTAAGCACAATATGCACAATATTCCTTTCAAGCTACTAGACCAAATCATAATTTCATTATACAGATCTTACTATTAATTTATCCAAAATCCAGTGACATTTGCTTTGCACTGTGATTTCAGGTTTATGCCTGGACGTGATTCAGTCAGTGTTTTCAGCATTATGGAAATCATAGACCCAACCTGATATTTACCACACTAGTTAGACCAAGTTCTGTGTGTTTATGTTTGGACTATAAAATAAACATTATGCAGTTCCTCACACTAATTTCTATATTGTATTCTCCCTGGCAATTGCATGGAAAATGCATTGCTGAATATTCATATGGGATATGGCAGTATAAATTTAAATGGTTGTACAGGGTAAATAGTGCCATTGCCCAGCACTAATGGCACAATACTGTAGTTCAAATCATACTGTACCTGTTTCCAAAGACAACAACGACTATATCAGCAAGCAATTCTTCTGAAATCCTGTTAATAAACAACATCCATAAACAGAACTTCACACCTTGTTTTAAAAATATTGGAAAACAAAAATAGAGATAGATATCTCACCGTAGAGCTCTAAGATCCTCACTAAAAACCTGGAATAAAAGTAGATATTTATTTAGCTAATGTGTTTTTTTAATGCCTACTAGTATTCCAATTGCAAGGAAATTAATTTCAATTCACTTTGTCAAAAATGTAAATAAAAAAATAAAAAAAACAAGGGAAAAAATTGTTGTCAGAACAGTGAAAATGTTAAGCAAACCTCTTGTTTTAAAGAAGGCTGACACAAAGCTTCTTTCAGAAGAGCATATAGTCCGGCCATCACATGGTTCAAGCTCTCCTCTGAGATTGAACCATTCTCTGAAATCACCCTCACAGACTCACAGCAATTCTGACCACCAATGGCATTCACCACAGCTGTGCACACAACAAAACTGAGTCAAATAGATTATATCACGCCATTAAATTAAAACAAAGTGGAATACAATAATAAAAAATCAGGGTACATATTAGGGCTTCACAACACTGGAAAAATGTAATTACAATATTTCGTTTTTATGCTTTATATAGATTGCAATATAAACAGTTTCCACAGATAAATTGAACAGCCTTATTAAGAAAGATTAATCCTTTTTATTGACTGGGAAGATTTTTATGGGAGTGCATAGCCACGTATGGATAAAATAAACAAATTAATTCATTCATTTTCTTTTCGGCTTAGTCCCTTTATTAATTAATGGTTGCCACAGCGTAATGAACCGACATACATGTTTTACGCAGCAGATGCCCTTCCAGCCACAACCCAACACTGGGAAACACCCATACACACTCTTTCACACACACATACACTATTGCCAATTTAGCTTATTCAATTCACCTATACTGCATGTCTTTGGACTGTGGGGGAAACTGGAGCACCTGGAGGAAACCCACACAAACACAGGGAGAAAAAGCAAACTCCATACAGAACTTAAATAAACAAATTACGAGCATGAACACAATAAAGATAGATAGATAGATAGATAGATAGATAGATAGATAGATAGATAGATAGATAGA
>CAIGQZ010032675.1:8930577-8953372 GCA_903798205.1 Danio tinwini
TATATATTTATTTATATTTATATATATATTTATTTATATTTATATATATATTTATATATATATATAATAATTATATATATATAATGCCTTATTCACACTAACAGCGACTTTTTAGCTGCCTGTCGCTCTGGGTGGCGACCTATAGGTCTACAGCACGAAGAATACAACGGGCCTCTAAGCGAGCTGAGAAAAGATCTTGTGAGCTCTACTGGTGTTCCTATTGGCTGTCGCTCAGGAAAATCACTCTTCATTTGCATAAAGTTGAGAATTCTCAACTGTGTCCTGTTGCTCGACATGCCCACCTGGTCGCCAAAGGGTCGCTGTCGCTCGCGTTGACGGAGGTCACTCGAAGGGGCACACTCTCCGTTGAAATGAACGGTCGCTTACTGCTTTGCTGCTGCAAGTCATTTGTAGTGTGAATGAGGCTTAAGTGTATTAATTAAGAGTGGTAATCCCAGAATAAAGACATTATTCTCTACATACAACCGAATCAACGCTTGTGAAAGCAGTGTAATTTAAAAACAAACGATTGAACGCATACGTGCAAAAAAACATTCCCGCAAACCTCAAGTGCTGCTCCTGTTTGTTCCCGGTTGTTCAACACGCAAGCCGAAAAAAGTATGCAGCTTTAACCCAGTGGTGTCAGCACACAGTAAGTTTTGCAAGTCGGCAAAACTAATGTTTAAGTAATATGATGATGATCATATATTGACTAAACATGGCTCCTGTAATATGATTTTTTTTTTGTATGAAGCACAAAGGATGATAATGATTCAGGGAGGTTAGACTTTATGAGATCAACCCTCCGCCATCAGATTCAGGTCTTAGACCATTTTTTGTCTTTCTTTTTTTTTTTTTTTTTTTTTTAATAATTGCATAATAATAATACTTTTATTATAACAATAATAATAACTTTATTTATTCATTACATTATCAATTCAATTTATAATATTCAGTATTGCTATTTATATAAGGGTAAACAATTCTTGTTTTTTTTTTTTTGGGGGGGTAGGGTGGGGAAGGGGGGTATAGCTGGTTTTTGCATCCTGTTTAAATTTAGGATTTTTTCAAAAAAGACAATGTGTTTATATAGCGGTGAACACACTATTCCTAAACACCTTTCTGCCCAAACAGCTTTCAAAATTTGATTTAGCATTATAGCTGCCCTTTAAACAACATGCATGTATATACCAACAGGTGTCACTGTTGTCCAACTTTATTTAATAACAAAAGATTTCACTTAACATTCATGCAACTTTTCAGGTGTCTTTAAAAAAGAAAAAAGTTTTGTATTATCATTTAAAGTACACCATTAAAAAAGTGTTAAAAAGATTTGACAGAAGATTGTTATTTAGCATCTTTATCTATTATGCTTAATCTTGTATACTTTAGGGATGAATTGACACATTTGTACTGATTAAATGAACAAAGTGGTACTTTAAAAACAAGATTTTCTGAAATACATACATTTAACTCAGCATGACTCAAAAGAAATGAACACTTCCCACTCAGAGCAGAAAATTTGGCCAACTATCTGATTTAACTTTAGACTATGTACTTTTCTGTACTAGTATTAATATCTTTAGCATGAATATAGACAGATCTTGCCATGTTTAGACATGTTGCATCAGACTGGAAAGACTGTCGTTGTTGTTGTTAGTTTTCTGTTGGACAGGAACATCAGCAATAATAAAAATAATATTCTTAAAAACATAAAATAAAATTAAGTGATAAAAAAATAGATACATGTAGCAAACATTAGTTTTTGGTTTTGTTGTTGAGATTTTTATAATGTACTTGTCATTCATTTTGTATTCCCCCACCCTGAAACCCTGCCATTAAAAAAAAACTGAACAAGATAACGTAATACTGTACATTACATCAAAAGGCCATAATTTCTCCTAATGGCCATTAAAAGTCTTTGAAGAAGGACATGACCACATCTGTTTTACTCATTTCCTCTGGTTTCATTTACTCTGAATAATAATTCTGGGTGGGTTCAGTTAATGACAGCTAATAGTTCTTCCCATCATCAGCATCCTTAACATTGCATTTACAAAACCCAGTCTTAATGTTATGTATTTTTCCAATAATGTGCACTTTCTGAACATTATAAGAACTCTGACATTCTGTCATCACTTAGTAAATGTCAGAGATCTTTGCAATTAAGATTTATTAAACTGCTCCAGTACAATGTTGTTGTAATCAAACAAACCACTTTAAATCTTGAACTCAAGCCATCTTATAACTCCACATTGTATATTGTTTATATGATTATTATTAGTTGGCCTTCTAAATGTCATTTTTCAGAGAGGGGATATATATATATATAGCAATGTAAGTTGACATTACACTAGCATTATAAATTCATTCATTCTTTTTTGGGGTTAATTCGTTTATTCTTCAGGGGTTGCCACAACAGAATGAACCGCCAACTTATCCAATGTATGTTTTAAAGATGCCCTTCCAGCTGCACCCAAACACGCACATGCACAAACATACACTACAGCCAATTTAGTTTATTCAATTCACCTATAGCGCATGTCTTTGGACTGTGGAGGAAACCCACAGAAAGGAGGAAACCCATGCGAACACAAGGAGAACATGCAAACTCCACACAGATATGCCAACTGACTCAGCCGGGACTCAAACCTGCAACCTTCTTGCTGTGAGGCAACAGTGCTACCGACTGAGCCACCATGCCTCATCATACACACAATGATGTGAGCAAAATGTGAGTTAAAATGTGACCAAAATCACCTGTTTTGTTGTCACTTTAGACATTACGCTAGAGAATCATTCAAATACTTCCTCTAAAGTGACGTGTTTTTAGGCAACAGTTTCTGCTGTTCTTGGGTGCGTTTCCCAAACAACAACGTAACTCGCGGCTGAACTATCATAGTACGATGCATCATTTGGGAAAAGAACGATGTAGTGACAAGTGTTTTATAAAACCCCTAGTTTCTCTATCGCAGATCCGTCGCTTGAACCACGTTAGTTATAGCGTAAAACGCCCATAATGATGCTCTAAACGGGGTGGAGTAACTACTTCTTTAGAGAAGAACCCCATAATTTCTTTGTGCAAATTATATTGTTTTACACGCACATGCATAAAAAGAAAATCCAATATTAGTTTTGGTAAAAACATGCACTCGTTTTCCATATTAATTGAAATATATGTAAATGGCACATACAAGGCCTATGTTTGCTTAACTAATATTATTGAGAAGTTGAACATTACATATTCTAAAACATAAAATCACTTACAAAAGCTAACACTATTCTAATATCATAAAAATGAATAAATAATGAGTCTATTTATTATAAATATATTTACTTTAATAATAATAGTAATATTAATGATGATGATCATGATTATTATTATTATTTCTTCTTCTTCTTATTATTATTATTAAGTAGAATATTGTTTATTTATTTTAACATTTTTTTTAAAGTCTACTTTTACAATTTGACACATGCAAACCACAGCAGAAATGTTCTAACCAAAAGGCCTATGTCATAGACCGTACAGATACTTAATAAATAACCCATTATAAAATAAAATAATTAACGTATGCTATGTTTTTTATTTTCACAAGCTTTGGAGACGTAAAATAAATTCCGCTTTAAATAATAGCTCACTTATAGCTTTCCCCTTGTGTTCCTCATGGCTGTGTTCAAAATGATATCAATGTTTTTAAAGTGCACTGCACAATTGTAAAGGGAGCACAATTGTAAACATGAAGATCACTAAAACTAAACTGTAAAAATACTTTAAAAACAAATCACACCTAAGAGAGATTACCTTAATGCTTTTTTATTTTTAATAATTCCAACTTTGAATGTTAGAATGTTCTAAACGAATAGTGCATAGGGGGGATAAGTGGGAACCGAACACAGCCAGGAACTATGCTTCTAACTACAGCTCCAGAGGTGTAGTTTTAAGTGCTCAAGTTTGCGATGCAGTTTGCGAATGTTTGTTGGAACGATGGATTTGGGAAACAGCTAATCAACAATCTATGTTTGTAACGACTGAACTTGCAACCTTAGTTGGCTAACAATGGTTTTGGGAAATGCACCCCTGACCGTCAGCTGCAGATGTGAATGAGTGGCGGAAGAAAGTTCCTCGTACAAATGCATTTTTGAAAGTCTTCGTGTTTGATTCTCTATTTTATATACATGATTATGTTGTTGAAGTGTTTTATAAGTGCAGCATCTCACTCGTAGCAGTGCAATATGGCTGTATATCGTAACTGGTGGGACACTAAGGCACTCGGCCTGCAGCCTTGAGCCAATACTCAGTATTTAGTAGAAGCACTCTTTTGATCTAATACAGCCATGAGATTTCTTGGGGAAGATGCAACAAATTTTTTACACCTGAATTTGGGGTGAAAATATCTATCTTGCACATGATCTTGTTTGATCTTATCACTTATTGCGAGTGTTTGTGAGCCATTGTTGATGGCTACTGTTTTGTAGTCATGCAGTGTGTATTCTCCTGTCACAGATCCATCATGCAGTATGAACACTTTTGAAGAAAGCTGGGAACCTGTAACTAATGACTCTCATAGTATTTGTTTTTCCTATGAAAAAGTAAATGGTTACAGGTTTCCAGCTTTCTTCAAAATGTCTTCTTTTGTGTTCAACATAAAAAAATAGTGAGTAAACTTTCTTTTTTGGGTAAATGTATTTAAGATGTGTTTAATACATAAAAGAAGATAGATGTGAGAGATACACAAAACACATGGAAGCGTAACAATAATCAGCAATAGACTGAACTATGGAGATGAAATAAATGAGCTAATGAGACAATGACATCCTATATGTAAATGCCTTTCCTCCTTCCAACAAACCCAATCAGTGTCAATTAAATTAAATAATTTCCTTGCTCTTTCTAGCTTTATAATGATAGGGAATGCTAATTTCTAAAGCTCCAAAAAGTGCATCCATCCATAATGGAGTAAAAACATAGTCCTTCCATACATTTGAAAGAAGAAAGACTTAGACAGGGTATTGTCTATAGCAGATGATTTTTTTTTATAGTGCTTGCACTGCTGGTGCACCGCATTAAGCTTAATATTCTGTAGTAAAGTTGTTTTCACTCTATCTTTTATTCCTAGATTTTTTTATTATTATTGTCTTTGTTGTGCATTTGCTATTAGCAACACCAGTGACTCTTGTCTGCTCAAATAAATTATTCAAAAGCCTTACTAATGGTATAGTATAGTGCCAGGGGATGTGTGAATTTATAAAGCCCATCTGTCTTGATTAACCTGCCAACCAAGTACAGTATTTATGTTCATATATATTTCAGTTTGTGCATATGTACTGTATTTTGCATACTTGAATTGAGATAAGATTAATATTTATTAAAGCAAAACTGCACTTTGGAATTATAATTTTCTACATGTGTTCTGAATGATTTTAAGATGATTTTAATGCTTTAAGTTTTTGCATTCCATAGCAAACATTTGTTTTTTAAATAAAACGTTTTAAAATGTAAACAACTTATAATAAAACATCCCATAATGTAAAGAAGTTGTCATTTAATAAGAATATGTCAATAACTAAATGTTGACAAAAATGTCAGACAGAACCTTATAACTCTAAGGTGACGAAATTACAATTGCAAAAAGAAGCACAGATACTATGTCTGTCACTTTGTCATTTGACTCCCTGTTGTTTTAAATTCCAAATCTATCTGTAGCAACTATAACTTTTTATAAGCCAAACACTGATTATAAATGCATTAAGTATAAGATTTAAAAAAGTTAGTGTTCATGATGTACGAATAGAATTTCTTACAAATATGCCTGCTAGTTCATGGGCTTAAAGTTTTACAAAATTTGTTGAGATGTTGACAGTCATATATATGTCCCACGTTGCTATAAACACTATTAGGACATATATTTCACTAAAAAGAGAAAATTCTTTCTTTAAAGTAGATTCGTTCTTCTGGTTTAAGAATACATTTTAAAACAATGTCACGGCCTTGAGATCATTGTGTAAATTCCAGCGTGGAGATTGTCCAACGCAATCTCACGGCAATTCGTAACTTTTTGATTTAGTGGCTAATTCGTATGAATTTGTATGATCTAATTCGTACCATTGATTACGATTTGCTCATCACCCAATGAATGTTGGGTTTAGGGGCGGGTGCCACGCCTCCTTTTTAAAATCGTACAATTTCGTACGACTCAACTTATACAAATTTGTACGTATCAGCCACTAAACTGACAAAACGTAAAATAGTTACGTTTCCTCATGAGATCAGGCTGGATTGTCTGTCAGCATATGCATCTAATCATTAATTCATGAGAAAGACTTGGTTTGAACCAATCAGCGAACTCTATTGTGAACAATATGCCACTTCATTAATAAGAAGTATATGATTAATATAAAATATGCATGATATAAGACTCCTTTTAACTGTTACAGTGTTCAGAGAGACGCTACGTTGTGTTGACAACTATAATTGAAACAAGTGAGACGAATTGTTCAGAGACATGGGTCGTCAGTGTTGCATTTATAAATGTGCAGCAAAGAAGGTTTTGTTTCCATTTCCCTGTGATGAGAGCACAGCTCGCGTGTGGACCCACATGTGTAGATTACAGTGGTCTGCTAACACGTGACAAAAATATGTTTGTAAGAAACATTTTTTTACCCAAGAGCTTTTCGAATCTGGAAATGATGAAATCCGGTGTTACGTTTTAAAGGGCTATTCTTAGATGTCTATTAGATTTTCACTGACAGCCCAAGTTTAGCCTTGATTTAGCCAAGCTGTCTACGTTTAGATGTTTATTAAATGTCTATTAAACACAAAATTGTTTGCTGGGTTAGTTACACCAAGACACACATTTCCATTGACTTAAAATATGTTATTTCACTTTATTTTAATCAATTAAAAAGCAAAAAGGCATTTTAAAATGCTTACTGATCTCAGTGTTAGCACAGCTGCTGTATTTGTGTGAAATGTCAACAATAATGTCAATAAAACAAATGCCAAGGCCCAAAGCATGAGTGCTACTCTTGTGCAAGGTAACCCCAAAACAAAAGAAAAAAACTTACTCAAACCTCTTCTTAATCTTGAAGGTAAAGAAGATTGAACTGTTTCACTCAAATTTAAATACCTAAAATTGCTTTTATTTGCAAAATATTCTCCATTTAATTCAATTCCCAGCCAAAGCATGCTGGGAACATCCATTATGACATAATCCATTATGACACATAAATTATGACATAAACGGTACATTCTACCAGAAATGTAGATTTTCACTAATAAAAAATGGGACAGGATCTCGAATTAAGCTTGTCATCCTCAAAAAAGTCATAAAAAAACAAGCATAAAATTATACAATTCAATGATAAATTTAATTGTCAAATTATGTCACTTTAAAATCATGGCCTTAAAGGCACACATTTTATGTTAAATTTAATGCAAATGTGACAGGACTGACTGAAATATGGGAACAATTGTTAATTTATTTGTATTATATATTTGTAGTATTTATTTGTGGAATTTATTTATAATTTCATTTTTTGAAATCAATTGATGTGACTTTTTTTCCAAGTAACAGTTTTAAAAAACTATTAAAGCTGTAAGTTCAATTGGGCTGAGGGCAAGAACAATAACAGGGTTTATACATTTTGTAAAGTGTTCTTAATAAAGAAAAAAAATCTGAGAACCAAATGAATGACATATTCCTTTACAGAATAACTTACAGAAATCAACCATCAGTCCATTTTAGAATTTTTTTTAGGATGAAATACTTCATATTCACTGTATTTATGTTCAGGGACAGATATTTCTGGTAGAATGTCCCATACATTATTAAAATTGACTTATTAATATTATTAATATATTACTAGGTTTGCAACAATTAGAAAATATTTAAATATTACAAGTAAATTAATATTTAACTCTTTCCACTCATTTTCTTTATTACATCAAGTACATGTGTAAATATTTACTTAGGAAATTCTACACTGTAAAAAAAAAAAATCTGTAATTTTACGGTTTATGTAAAAAACATAAAATAACACTAGTTAAATTACAGAAATTTACTATAAAATAACAGACATTAAATTACAGAAATGTCCTTAAATTTCTGGTAAATTTCTGTAATTCAGCCTCTGTTAGTTTACAGTAAATTTCTGTAATTTAATGGCTGTTATTTTATGCCGGAAATAAACCGTAAAATTATGGATTTTTTTTTTACAGTGTAGTTATCCATGACACTTAATATTACAATTTTAAAATGATGAGAGTAAATCTATTAGATTTTACTAAATCAAAAAGTAATTTCTTTCAGTGTATTTTTTTTTTCACTAGAGAGCTTTGGGTTGATATTATTTTTAAATCACAAGCTGATCTCTCTGCTCTTCTTTAAGACTCCAAAACATTTTTCCTAGCCAGCCAACCAGCTATTTGTATCAAATATAATGCTATTTGTATCAAAATTGCTCTTGCATTATAAGATTACTATACGCAAATAGAACTTGGTGGGTTTGTCAAATAGCACACAGAGTGCACTTATTTATGCAGCAGTTGCTAGCTCAAAATCTAGTACATGTTTTTTTTTTTTTTAGAGTTAAATGCGATTTAATTTGAATGTTTTTTAACCCTCATTTTAGTTTCACTTTTCTCAAATTTAAAGTGCTGAGTTGCATATTATATTATCTTATGTTATCAGCCAAAATCATCTGTTTCATCAACCTTGTTTTCTGAAGCATGTCTTTTTTTCAAACACACATTAGCAACTATGCACGAGCACTCAGGCCACAAAAAAGTTTTGATTCAAATGAAAGGTTACAGCATTGATGTTCAGTTGAAGCACTTCCTTCTGTGCTAGATAATGAGATAACACTGCGTTTATCTTGGCCTACATCTTACTGTATTGATTTGTTTTTCTAGATTATCACATGGCCCCAGAAAGTGCACTTAAGGCATAATTAAGAACGTCTTAAATGTCTGATTAGAGAAAAAATAAAGAAAGAAAGGAAGCAATAGATGTTTATTAGAGAATAAGACAGCACAAACAAATACATGCTTGTTAGTTTTGAAATGTAAAAAAATGTTGGGGAGAGCAGGGAGGAAAGTAACACAGGGCGAAAGTAACAAATCAATTTTCTCAAAGCCCTAACAACATTTGCTTTCCAGGTTTTAACAACAAATTTTAATGCAACCCTTGATGGAGCTGCCAAATATTATGTGATTTTGAGACGGTGTCCCGCAGTTAGCTCTAAATTTCAGTGTTTAGGTGGAGAAAGTAAATTATTTAGCAGTTTTTTTTCCTTATTACAAGTTTCTCTTTTCATGTGTCACACTAATGATCAATCTACAGGTTTTTTAGTGCAATAACACAACCTTGAGTTTGAAATGTCTGAGTTTTTCAGATTTATCATGTAAATCAGATTTAAATGGCAAGAGTTCCTGTGGGGAAGAAAGTAACACTGTTATTTATGTCCCACTGCTAATAGCCATTTTTCACTTCCACAATAGAGTATTCAGTGTTTGCATTTAGATGTTTTATAAAATTATTGCATATTGCCAATAATATTGATAAAAATATTCAAAAATTGTCGAAAATTTTAACATTTCGCATTGCTGGGTTGCTTTTGAAACATTTGATGGAAATGAAATTTTAAAATGCAGTTTAATATTTTTTTGCAAAAAAAGGACAAAATATGTTAACATTAAGGGCTCTATTTGGTAACACTTTATTTTGATGGTCCATTTGAGTATCAGTAGACTGTCTGCTTAATATCTGTTGATACTGACAGACACTTCAACAGACATATAACTGACTAACTTTGCAAGTACATGTCAACTTACACTAACCCAAACCCCAACCTAACAGTCTACTTATAACAGATCTAACAAGGTTGTGCTTATTCTCTTAATGAGTTATGGGTGTGTTTTGGGCATAACTTGCATTAAACCAATCAGAATCTCATCTCACATTCCCTTTAAGAGTCAGTTGCATCGCAACATTGTGCATTTGTTATTTACATGGCGGACTTTGTAAGTAGAAAAGAGTTAAACAGACTGGCAGCACAAGGACAAAAAAGGGCCTTATCCATTTGGCCTCTTTACTTTCTCTTTACTTTACTTTTACTTTACTCCTTTACTTTCGTGGATAAGGAAACGGTGTTGTACACACTCCACTAAAGACATCCATTAGCATACATATTTAATTTTATTTGTTAAGAGCAAAGATTTGTTTCAAAACTATTTCTAAATTCAGTCCTAATTTCCAGAAAACTAATAAATTAACATTAATAACGAAGTGTGGTCAAAAAACCAAATACACGTTCTGTTCTTATGCCCCATAGGATGATCCATACATCTCCAAAACCTGACAGGTGGACAAATCTAAGCTTGTTTTTATTAAAACAAATATAAATATGCTTTTAATAAATAATACTGCTAATAATAATAACATTATACAAATGCAAATTGTCATGAATAAACTGAAAAAAGCCCCCCAAGGTGAAGAAGGCATAGAGACAGTGGTTTTTATATTAATTCATTTTATTTTCAGCTTAGTCCCTTTATTAATCTGGGGTCGCCACAGCGGAATGAACCACCAACTTATCCAGCATATGTTTTATGCAGCAGAAGCCCTTCCAACTGCAACCCATCACTGGGAAACACCCATACACACTCATTCACACCCATACCCTACGGACCATATTAATTGCCCAGTTCACCTATACCACGTCTTTGGACTTGTGGGGGAAACCGGAGCACCTGGAGAAAACCCACGCGAACACAAGTAGAACATGCAAACTCCAGACAGAAATGTCAACTGACCCAGCCGAGGCTCAAACCAGCGACGTTCTTGCTGTGAGGTGATCATGCTACCCACTGTGCCACTGTGATGCCTGTGGTTTTTATATGTATGTAGAAAATAGTATTTTTTGTAACAAAAAATGTGCAAAATGTGAAAATTAGGCATGCGTTGGACTGAAAATAGGAACAAATCGCGCCAAACACGCCTTGCACCTTATTATGCAGGGGTGTATAATAGGCGCCTAACAAGATCATAGTCAGATAAATTTAAAATGAACAAGATTAAATCAATAAATTTAGCAAATATTGCTGTGTTAATTTTGACCCACCCATGTGTTACTTTCTTCCCTGCTGACGGGATCAAAAGTAACAATTTGCAACTTTTGGTTAAAATGTGTAAAGTTGTTCTACACTGATACAAAAAGCCCCCACCTGATTTTGATAGAGCACTGTTGTGAGTTAGGTACCACAGCAAAAATATATTCATGCTAAAACAAATATTTTTTAGAATTAGGTTTTTATGAATGATGGTACTTTTATCTCTGCTCTCCGAACAGACATACAGTAGTGAAGACACATGACCTTATACATTCGGTGCAATGTAGGTGCCACACAAGCTTCAGCCTGGCTCATTTTCATATTCTTTGTTGTTTAAATAGCAAATACATTTGAACCCATGAATGTGCTGGTTTGAGCAGGAAGTGTGTTAAGGTGCATTGTTATTTTTTTGTGGCAACTGAAACAGACCACGCCATGGATTAACTAAAAACTGGTCTAAAATCAATAGTGCAGATGTTGCTATTGTTTTTTTTTCTTTTCTTTTATTTAAACAGCATGCTAGTTATATGCAGTGGTGGAAAGAGTACTGAAAAATCATACTTGCCCAAAAATGTAGTGTATGTAAAGTAAAAGTATCTGTTGTAAATATTACTCAAGGTATGAGTAAAAAGTAGCCCTTTCAAAAGTACTCAAGAGTAGATAGTGAGTGCTATGCTGTAAAATCTGATGCATTTATGTGTAATTTGTGGATGTGTAACATTCTGTAGTGCATTGTTATAGCCCAGCCGGCACACAACATCATAAGTTGTTAATATTAGGTTAGGTTTAGGTCATGATGTCAGGTGACCAAAATTTAAAGGGCACCTATGGTAAAAAATCTACTTTTCAAGCTGTTTGAAAAGACATACAGGCATGTGTAGGTATAGTGTATATACTGTCATATTGGGGTGATATAAACACACCCAGTCCTTTTTTTTCAATTTAACAACATAAAAACGGTGGACCAATTGGAGCCGTTTTGAGACCGACCGCAACTTGACGTAGGAGTGCGGTCCCCCCGCCCATCAATATTGATTGACAGCTGCGTATTAACATGTCTCCGTAGTAACGTTTGTAATCATATCCACAAGACAGAATGTGCGCAAATCAACCGTAAATAAAAGGTCTGTTCAGTTTAGGATCATCAATCATCATCAAATGTGATCAAGAGTGAGTTTTACAAGTTTAAAATGTTTTAAAACAGTGATGTGTGTAGTGAATTACAGCGATTTACTTCAGCTTTACTTCATCACCACAGCCGCATGTCAGAACAATAATAAAAGACGCTTCAATCCCGGTTTGTGGACGTTAAATCAGGTTTATTTTGTACATTAACGTAACAGATATCCATACAGCAGTGGATATTACCCTGTATCCTGTCACATTTGCGTGCAAAGACAATGCAAAGCTAAACGCGTGCGCTGTAAGTATGTGCTTGTGTGTCTGCGCTGTGTGTGTGCGTGAACTTTGTAACGACATTGTGTGTGACTCATCCTGCAGCTCCACACAACAAATGCACCAAATAATCATTGATAAAGCTCTTACTGTAGTTTTTGTCACAAACGTTACGTGAGATCTGCTTCCTTTATGTCTGTGTCAGTTGTCTGAGGCAACTGAGGGTGGAGACTGAGGCATGCGCGACAGGCACGTGGAAACGGTGGGCGGGAAATACTGACATTCTGTCATGTATGGCAACCAAAATCCAACGTCTGATAGACATCATAGTGGTAACATCCACACAACGTCAAGCTGCAACATCATTAGATGTTGATTTTAGGTTGGACATTGATGTTGGCCTGACATTGGGTTCTGACGTCAACACGATTTTCACTTCCAAATAAAATGCAACGTCCTCACAATGTTGGGGTAAAATGTCAATATGACGTCATGTTGACATCTTATGCCTGCTGAGTGTTCAGGCCAATTTGGTCAACACAAAGTAAACATCTGTCATTTTCTCATCAGTGACACGCATCTAAACAGTCTCTGGGTCAATGCGTGTAAAGATTTTAAACATCTTCTTTTGGACACTTTTAATGCTTCCAAACAGTTTGCTGCAAATATAAATTGCCCATGTCTTGAGGTAGTTCATTATGATGCAATTTACCTTCTATGTGCGATTTGATTAGACAGGAATCACAGGACTGAATTTTCTAATCTCTGTAGACAAGAAAAAATATTGACTGCATGTTAAAGGAAAGTAGTGGAGTAAAGGTACTAATACAACAGTACACATTTTTAAAACTGCTTAGTAAACAGGTTCTGAGAAAAAACTACTTAGTTACAGTAGTTTGCGTATTTGTAATTTGTTACTTTACATCACTGTCAAGTAATGAGACTGTTCAAGCAAAAATGTGGTTCTACAGTTTAATGTTATTGCCAAACAAACTACTTTCTCTTAGATTAGCCTGTTGTTCCAATGATAACTGTTTGTTTTATCAAAGCATAGCTACTGGTCAGCCATCTCAATTATAGTTGCAGACACATATGTGGGCTTATGTTAAAAAATATAGTACCTTATGATATACATTGGAAAATGTTTTTCAACAATTTTTGGTAACACTTTATTTTGATGGTCCATTTGAGTAATAGTATACTGTCTGCTTAATATCTGTTGATACTGCTCCTTCAACAGACATTAAACTCACTATAAGAAACCTTGCAAGTACATGTCAACTTACACTAACCCTAACCCCAACCTAAAAGTCTACTTGTAATCTAATGAGAATTAGATGGCATGTAACTTAAATTCAACAAACAGACCATCAAAATAGAGTGTGACCCAACTTGTAAACCCAAGTGCTGTTAGTGGTGAGTTTCCAACCTCAAGTCGCTGAATAAAGATGGTGCCCGCTATGTGTTAAATAATGACACCATTTGATTGTGTTTGCTGTCTATTATATATAATAAAAAACAAACATTATTTATTATTTCTCTTCTGAAAAGTTTGTGCACATTTCAAGCCAAATATCTGTCACCGGACACAGGAAGACATTATGTTAGTTGCAGGAGACTGAAATGATCTGTGGCAAGTAACTAAATACAAATAATAATAATAATAATAAAACTTTTATATATCTACTGCACTAAAGCAACAAAGACAACAGGCACAAGGCTGTACTTTTGTATTCCAGCTTCTAGCAGACACTACCCATATTCATCAAGCTTCTCAAAGTCTTTGTGTTGGCGCTGTGGAGTAGAGACCTGCACAACTGTAAAACATTATGGAAAATGTAGTAACTTTTCCTTTACGATGTCAAATATGTTATTTCGAAAATATTCTTAAATTAAGAAATGTATTTAGTGGTTGGTTTATGCTAATGTTGTCATCCAAAATCCAATGTGTGGTGCTAACTCTTGTGAATTACCTCTAAAACTGACATTTAAGATTTAGTACTATATTTCACTTATGACTGCGATGCATAATAAGTAAGAGCCAATATTGTTTATCACTGTTATGTAAATGCTTAGGACTGTTTTTATGATTATTTCTCAGAAGCTTGATAAATATGAGCCCAGGTTACGACTTTCTGAGAAAACCCACAAGCCACACTGACACGAAATGTGTACTTACTGCATGCAATTATTTGTTAGTCACCATTAAGTTGCATGCATTGATGCAATTCACATCACTTATACTGCATACTTTCATATGATACTTATAACTGTTAATCGCTCCACATCAGAAATCACTTCTTTCATTCCACTTCTGAACCAACTTAGAGTGCTTTCACGTCTGTAGTTTGCTTTATTTGGTCCGGACCAAGGGCAATAAATGATACATTGTAGCATTTTCTCGCCGCCTTTGGGCCGCTTTCACACCACACTGATTGCTTCGGTCCGAACCAGTTGATAAGAACCAAAATGCATTTATGCGACAAAATCCACATCACTCATTGGCCAGATGTTGTTGAACATATTTCCTAAACTGGTTTTCGATTGGTCGGAATTCACGTGCAGGAAAATGCCAATGGAACTCCCTCAAATAAACAAACCGGCAGACACAAAATATTTTTTTTACTATAGAGGGATGACTGCGCTAGCTGACTGTATCCCTGGTCATAGTATACTGTATAGTTTGTATACATCACTTTAGACAAACTATACATTTCGAGAATGAAGCACGGCTGTGGTTGGAAAACAATGTTTTAAGGCATTGCAAACGGCGAAAGTGCATTGTACGTCACTTCAGGAGGAGGCGTGAATTAATTTAGCTAAACTGCAATAAGGTCATCTTCCGGAAATATTACCAACGATCCATTTTCGCCCTCTCTCTCTCTCTCTCTCTCTCTCTCTCTCTCTCTTTTGATAAAGCGCTGTCAACCAATACTTTTCCTCCACATTCCATAATGCACAGCGCATCGGCCTACGGCAGCTGGATTAGTCCAAAAAGGCGCAGTACTTTTTGCGGTTGGGTCTGTTTTAGTTCGGATTATGTTCTCACCACAAACGATCCAGTCCAGGGTTAGTTTAAAAGCATACAGAAACCACCTCTTCAAAAAGATCTCGGTACACTTTTTTGGTCCGCTTTTGGTGCACACTCGAGTACGATTGCTACATTCACACCTGCCCAAACGAACCGTACCAAAAGGGAAAACAAACTCTAGTGCAATTCAATCGAACTAAATAAGGCAGATGTGAAAGCACTCTTAATGACCAGTTAGTCAACAACTTAGTCCACACTTAAAAGTGAGTGCTTTAACTATTGTGAATAAAACCTTGAAAAATTCTGCTTCATACCTAGAACTAATCATACTCAATAACAAAACAGAGCTGCAGTCAGAGTCTTTTCACTAGCTTTATGTTATTCATTTTTAAGTACTGGAGTTTGAAATACCCTTCTGCACATCCTGTGAAGTGATGTGTAGTATAGACATACATTTATTCCATACAACTTTGGAGTCCCCTTTTTTGCTAAACAAGTGTCTTCTTCTCAGACCTGTAATCTCACTTGTAAAGTGCACTTACAGTACACTCTCAGAAATGAAGGTACACGAGCTGTCACTGGGGTGGTACCTTTTCAAAAGGTATACATTTGTACTTAAAGGGTCCATATTGGTACCTCAAAAGTATATATTAGTACCTAAAAAAATTAAGAGCAACACTTTTGTACTTTTTAGGTACTAATATGTACTCTTGAGGTATAATATGGACCTTTTAGGTATAAATTTGTACCCTTTGAAAAGGTACCACCCCAGTGACAGCTCACATACCTTTATTTCTGAGAGTGTAGAATGAAATGCACCTAGGGACTAAGCACTTGAAGAGAACAGAAACAACCCAGCAAGCATTCTTTGTTTTTAAAAGATGTCTAGTAGATGTCTAATAGATGTCTAAGCATAGTCGTCTTGGTTAAAACAAGGCTAAATTTGTGCTGTCAGTGAAAATCTAATAGATGTCTAAGAAAAGGCCAAAACTAGACTAGTCATCCAATAAACAAAAATGAATGACTATACATATAAAGTCTGTCTAATCTGTCTTTTTAATATCTACACTCTCAGAAATAAAGGTACGAGAGTTGTCACTGAGGTGGTACCTTTTGAAAAGGTATGCATTTGTACTTAAAGGGTCCTCAAAAGTTTTTAGGTACTAATATGTACCCTTAAGGTATCAATATGGACCCTATAGGTACAAATTTGTACCTTTTAAGAAAGTACCACCCCAGTGACAGCTTGTGTACTTTTATTTCTGAGAGTGTAGTTTTAGGCTATTCTTAGATGTCTATTAGATTTTCACAGACAGCCCAAGTTTAGCCTTGTTTTAGCCAAGCTGTCTACGTTTAGGTGTCTATTAGATGTCTATTAAACACAGAATTGTTTGTTGGGAAGCATCAAAATACACTACAAAAAAGAGTCCTTAAAACAGATGGGGTCCATAACAAAATCAAATACATTTTCCCAAATGTAAATTGGCTGTTAGTGTGAGCAGTGGTCTGAAGACAGAAGTTTTTTAATTATCCTTTTTTTTTTACCTTGTTTTATTAAACAAAATTAAATAGCAGATAGAAATGGAATTGTCAAATGGTGACAAAAACCTGTAACATCCAGAGTTGTAATATTTCTTTGTTGGGACACAACATACTTTGTTTTGTTTCTTTTATTTTTGTGTATCAGTGCACTCCAAATATCACCCTCTAAGCAGCACTACAGAGTGAAAACAATCAAAGGTTCCATATTAAAGTGTCGTTTCAAGTTCTAAAGACTGGCCACTTGGAAGGGTCCTTTATAGTGAAGGATTTTGGAGGGTACAAATGATGGACACTTCTGACCCTCATGATCCTCTGTACAGGTCAAGTTTTTGGTGTCGAACAGCAAAATGTAGCAATGAATGCAGCATATGGCTGCGTTCCACTCCACCTTTAGACATGCATTGGCAAACTTCCCTAACCACTTTCACTTGGGGAAAACCCGCAATATGATTATGACATCACAACAGTGCAATTCCAAAGTGCTCAAGTGTTTAGGACATTCCATTCAGATGTTCTGACAGGTTTTTGACACTTCTGCAAAGTAACCAAAGATGTACATCCTAGTCAACATAACAAAAAGAAGTTAGCAAGTGAAGAGGGTGAAAAAAGCCTACATTTCATTCTTCCCTACTACAGTTCATCCGGAAAGTATTCATAGTGCTTCATTTTTTATGTTACAGCCTTATTTTAAAATGGATTAAATTCATTTATTTCCTCAAAATTCTCTTTTTTTAAATTGTTGCAAATTTATTGAAAAAAAAAACCTGAAAAATCACATGTACATAAGTATTCACAGCCTTTGCTCAATACTTTATTAATACAACTTTGGCAGCAATTACAGCCTCTAGTCTTTTTGAATATGATGCCACAAGCTTGGCACATCTGTTTTTGGGAATTATTGCCCATTCCTCTTTGCAGTACCTTTCAAGCTCTATCAGGTTGGATGGGAAGCGACGGTGTACAGACATTTTCAGATCTCTCCAGAGATGTTCAATAGGATTTAGGTCTGGGATCTGGCTGGGCCACTCAAGGACATTCACCGAGTTGTTGTGAAGCCACTCCATTGATATTTTGGCGGTGTGCTTTGGGTCATTGTCCTGCTGGAAGATGAACCATCACCCCAGTCTGAGGTCAAGAGCACTCTGAAGCAGGTTTTCATTCAGGATGTCTCTGTACATTGCTGCATTCATCTTTCCCTCTATCCTAAATAGTCCTCCAGTTCCTGCTGCTGAAAAACATCCCCACAGCATGATGATGCCACCACCATGCTTCACTGTAGGGATGGTATTAGCCTGGTGATAAGCGATGCCTGGTTTTCTCCAAACGGAACGCCTGGCATTTACTCCAAAGAGTTCAATTTTAGTCTCATCAGACCAGAGAATTTTGTTTCTTATGGTCTGAGAGTCCTTCAAATGCCTTTTGGCAAATTCCAGGCGGGGAGTGGCTTCTGTCTGGCCACTCTACTATACAGGCCTAATTGGTCCTTCTGTAAGGTTCTTCTCTCTCCACAGAAGAACGCTGGACCTCAGACAGAGTGACCATTAGGTTATTGATCACCTCCCTGACTAAGGCCCTTCTCTCCCGATCACTCAGCTTAGATGGTTTGCCAGCTCTAGGAAGAGTCCTGGTGATCAGTGGAAAATGAATGTACCTGAGCTCAATTAAGAGCTTTACAGCAAAGGCTGTGAATACTTATGTACATGTGATTTTTCAGGTTTTTTATTTTTAATAAATTTGCAACAATTAAAAAAAATCTTTATTCACGTTGTTATTATGGGGTATTGTGTGTAGAATTTTGAGGAAATAATTACATTTTTTATCCATTTTGGAATAGGGCTGTAATATAAAAAGATGTTGAAAAAGTTACGCGCTATGAATACTTTCCAGATGCACTGTATATCGTATGTAAATATACTATGTGAGGCAAGTACTATTTCTGATTTCATTTTCTTTGAAAAAAAGTAGGTGAGAAGTACCTGGATGACCTACTGTTTCTGGTGAGATACTGTATTGTGCTTTGCTATCCTATGATACCATGCGAGAGAATTTATGAATGGGTGTGAAGCAACATAACTGATGCCGTTAGGTCATATGATAATGATAAATGGCAGATGTACTGCATCAAAATTTCATTCATACTACTCACATATTCTATTTACCATATTCTTCATGTACGAGCGAGCGCAGCCATCTGAATCTTTTGGGCTCCAGACTTCCGCTCTTATTCACTTCCACTGATTATTATTAAATAATTTTATATTAGATTATTAAAAATGACTCGTGCAGCCTGATCTTGCATACTGATATTTTCTTATTATATTATTTAACTTTTTATGTATATGTCATGAACACACTTGTTTGAAGAGCAAATAGTTTGACCGTTTTCTGCCATTTATTATTCCTTCCTAGTCATTTTTCCTAGTAAGTGAAAAAAACGGCAGTGGAACCGTAAAAACGAGCTCACTTTCGCATCGCAGAATTAGGTCATTAAAAAAACATACTTTTTTAACAGTCATGTAGTTAATTCAAATGTAGTGTCTACTAGGGGTTGCACAGATAAGTTGAAGTACTGGAAAACACCCATATACTCTCTTAAGCTGGAGTTATACTTTCGCCTGGCACCACATCACACACCTCCGCTGACTGTGCACACACCTCGCGAAACGGACAAGGCTTTTATACTTGCCGCATTCGCCGTTGTGATATTCTTTAAAAAGACAGGGGGCGGTGAAAAGAAACTGACCGTAGAGTCAGACAGATAAACAGAGAAGTAGAAAGTTTACGGAACTAGGTCAGATCATTAATATCATTTACGATTTTTAAACGAATGATTGTTATTGTTTTGATACATTATTTTAATGATTATAAAGATTTTTATAACCATTCAAGATTTTTTTAATCAAACTTTGATGCATCATCTGCTTTTGTTCATATCTCGGACAGTTTTACCTGTTAAAGTTTATTAAAATATCAATGACAACAGAATGGGTTGTTCTACAAATATATTTTTATTATGTCAAGAATAAAACCAAAAAAAAGAAGCACACTTACTTAAAAATACAGATGTTTTTTTTTAGATTTAGCCCGCTTCACAATTCACACATTACTGTCTGGCTAGTTTCTGTTCTTTACTTATGCTTAAAAGACAATAATAGTCCAAACATCCCTGACCATTATCACCAATAAAGCCTAGAAAAACAGGGCATCAGTATATTGTAAACCGATAGGTTCATATATTCCTTTCCAGTTACCAAAGAAATAATTTGTTCTTTAATTATAGTTTTGTAGCTATTAAATTGTTTTAAATTCAATATTGTAATATTAGTGTAAAACCTGTGAATGGTGGAAAAACATATTTCTCTAATTGTGTACCTAGGTCTCCACTTTTGCCATGGCCTCTTTTGGCTTTAACAAACTCATCACTAGCTTTTTCCAAACTTTTTAACAGAAACTTTCCTTCTTTCCCACTGCTGTTGCAATTTCTAGCCAAGAATTATTGATCATCTGTTTATCTCTATGATCACGGATCAGATGTCTGTACAGTCATACTGTTTCAGACAAAATCTCTTCAAAAAGTGGTTCATATTCAACTCAAAGCAAACGCGGCGCTGCGCGCACTCTTCGCTCGAGTTTTAAAAAATGCTGTGCGCACCGCCAGCCGAAATGATGTCGCAGCACCCAAAGCGAACATACGCAAACTCCGCGATGACATCAGATTTGCCGTGCGCACTCAAGCAAACTAGCGGACGCGTTGAGTATAAACAAGGCTTTATTCACACACACACACTCATACACTATGGCCAATTTAGTTTGTTCAATTGACCTATATCACGGTTTTGAATTGTGGGGGAAAACAGAGCAGGGAACCCACATGAACATGGGGAGAACAAACTACACAAAGAAATGGCAAATGGCCCAGCTGAGATTCGAACTAGCGATCTTCTTGCTGCAAGGTGACAGTTCTAACTACTGAGCCAGTGTTTTGTTTTTTACAAATAAATTGCCAATTGTGATGAATAGCGAATTCTAAAGCATAGTGCTTATTGTTTATTATTGCTTATTATTGAATGATGTTCGTTTTAACATGTATCAGCCATTCCTTCCCACAGATGGCGTTTCTCTTTCAGTTGAGTCAGAGAAAAGAAAGATAAGCATTCTCAGATACAGGCACTTTACATTTGTTTGTGTTTTGAGAGATGCTCTCTTTCTCGGATGAGTCATATACAGACACTGATCTGCATGTCCGCGGGTTTGGCAAAGTTTCTGCATGAACCGTTCATGACTGAGCTTGACACTTAGTTCACCTCTGTATTTCCTGTTTGTTCTTTAACTCTTGCCCAGTCTCAGAATTTTGGTATGACACAAACCTCTCTTATACTGTGTTGTTTTCTCAACCAGTGAACATTACAGAAACTAAATCTAAATTTGAAATGCGACATCCGGTGGACAGTAGCAGACTCCAAAACGAGACGTTCTGGGGCTCATTCTAGATGAAACTAGACGGGTCAAATTCAAAGACTGTAAAAGATATGGACGTAGTATTCGTGACATCCCCCAAAGGTTTCTGAATAATGTAAAAGAAGCTACACATAGGCATGGCCAACCATCGCCATTTTGTTCGTGCGTTATCACACCGACTGTGGGATACCTAACAAGGGCAAAGAGGCGGAGAGTGAGCGGAGCTACAGACACCTGCTAGCATTTTGCTTAGATTGTGGCAGGAGAGGTAATTAGTTTCTTTGCTCACGGATTCCCCGGTCTTTGTTCGTGCCCTATCACTAAACACCATTTGGGCTATAAAAACATGCGTCACTTGATGGGCTGCATGCCGTGAATGCGCTTCCGTCACTTCCTGCACCTGCCGAGGGCACTCGAAATACTAATCGGGTTGGATATTGCTTTACCTAAAGCGTTGTTTGGCTGTGATGCCAAGGCTAAAGTGAGTGTAGACTGGAAAAGTTGCTAGAACCAGACGCAGGTGCCCGGCTGTGTTTGTTTTGCTAAAAACTATGTGACGACTGCCTTTTGATTAAAACCTTGATCCCCTTTGGAGAGCGGCTGGGTGGCATTCTGGAAAACTGGGTTGGGCTGTCTGGGACAGTCCTCAAATGGTTCAGATCTTACCTTGAAGGGAGAGGTTACTATGTCAGTATAGGTCAGGGGTATATACAGTATATATACAGTTGAAGTATATACTGTAGAATTATTAGCCCCCTTTTGAAATTTTTTCTTTCTCAAATATTTCTCAAATGATGTTTAACAGATTCAGGAAATTTTCACAGTATGCCTGATAATATTTTTTCTTCTGAAGAAAGTCTTATTTGTTTTATTTCGGCTAGAATAAAATCAGTTTTTAATTTTTTAAGAACCATTTTAAGGTCAATATTATTAGCCCCTTTAAGCTATATTTTTTCAATAGTCTACAGAACAAACCATCGTTATACAATACCTTGCATAATTACCCTAACCTGCCTAGTTAACCTTATTAACCTAGTTAAGCCTTTAAATGTCACTTTAAGCTGTATAGAAGTGTCTTGAAGAATATCTAGTCAAATATTATTTACTCTTATCATGACAAAGATAAAAAAAAATCAGTTATTAGAGATGAGTTATTAAAACTATTATGATTAGAAATGTGTTGAAGAAATCTGCTCTCCGTTAAACAGAAAAAGGCAGAAAAAATTAACGGGGGCTAATAATTCTGACTTCAACAG